>VURO01045507.1:14747-32641 GCA_015108175.1 Pelvicachromis taeniatus | reverse complement strand
ATAAAAAGAGATAGTGTCTGTCTCCCGAATCCAAACTGGAAGCTGGTTCCATAGAAGAGGGTCCTGAAAACTGAAGGCTCTCCCTCCCATTCTACTTTTAAATACTTTAGGAACAACAAGTAAGCCAGCAGTGTGAGAGCGAAGTGCTCTAATGGGGTGATATGGTACTACAAGGTCATTAAGATAAGATGGGGCCTGATTGTTTAAGACCTTGTATGTGAGGAGCAGGATTTTGAATTCAATTCTGGATTTAACAGGGAGCCAATGAAGAGAAGCCAATATAGGAGAAATATGCTCTCTCTTTCTGTTGCTTTTGATGCTGTTAACTGTTGTTAGCTGCACTTTCTTTGTAGTGGTGCTAACTTTGTCAGACAGTGGCAATTTAATAGACTGTCATACAATGCTTGAATGCTTATCACAGAGAAAGTGTGATTTTTAGGACAATCGAGTCTAACATTAGCCAGCATATCATTAGCTTAGAAGCAGCTGTTGTTATTGTGAGAGAATCTGAGTTCCAATCTGCTGGCAATAACTAACTGCAACAATATCTGGGACAAATACACAGGTTTATACACATTTTCTTATGTTAGAGCCCAGGTCAGCTCTGGTAATAAGGCTTGAGATGACAGCTGATTTCGACTTTTTGACTGCTGTGAATCTTTGCAGAGCCTATGATGTAACATATGCAATTGGCTAATTCCATCATCAGAATTCATGCTTTTGCATGAAGTTTTATGTTTTATTTACCCTGTGTCTCTGAGTTTGTGCCGTGCCAGCCACAAAAGAAGCAAATGAAATGCTGGCACTGGTCTTTTTTCTTTTTTTCAGAAAAACATATTTGTTGTCTCAAATGTTTCCACTTCTTTGTTCATTAACTCATGTCCATTCTCATAGTTTTGGAAGTCTACATCCAAGAATTCTGCTGACATCTGTGAGTCCTTTTATTGAGGCGATGATTGTTATTCTGTCACTGATAAATTCAAAAGCTTCAGCAAAAAGTAGCTAGAAATGCAAAGCACAAATCAGCTGAACAGGCAGATCACAATAGGCCGTGTCAATGCAACGTTAGCTTTATGGTTATGGCATGACTCAATGCAGACGTGTAAATCCCCTTTGAGAAGGACAAAGTCGAGTTGGGGATGAGATGGAGGAGAAAGCATTTGTGGACGAGGCAGATAAATAGACAAATCTTAAATAGTGTGTATATTAGTTTAAAGGTGTTATTTGTGATGCTTAAATTAAATGAATTACAGTTAACTCTTTAAAAAATGTTTTTAACCGTTCTCCTTTCTTTCAAAATTTCAAATTCATTCTTATAGAATTGTAGTGGAGCATTGAGGGTTAAGGGAGATGCTCTGTTGCGCTGCTTGTTTAGGTCAGGCAGCTAAATGTATCAGGTGACTCTTGCTTTTTTAAATTTTATTTTTTTGGCATTTTAGTCTTTATTGGACGATGAACACAGACAGGAAAGTGGGGGCAGAGAGACGGGAAGAAACACAGAAAAGGGCCGCAGGTCGGACTCGAACCCGGGCCGCTACTTTCTGGCTGTACGGCACCTGGTCGCCTACTGAGCTAAACTGGCATCCCGTGGCCCTTGCTTTTGTTATGAAGAAATGCCATCCATCCATTCTCAGCCGATTATCCTTTTCAGGGTCGCGGGGGGCGCTGGAGCCTATCCCAGCTGTCTTGGGGCGAGAGGCAGGGTACACCCTGGACTGTCTGCCAGTCTGTCGCAGGGCTAACACACATAGACAGACAACCAGTCGCACCCACAGTCACTCCCGCATTCACACCTATGGGCAATTTAGAGTTTTCAATTAACCTATCCCCACAAATTGCATGTTTTTGGACTGTGGGAGGAAGCCGGAGTACCCGGAGAGAACCCACGCAAACACGGGGAGAACATACAAACTCCACACAGAAAGGCCTGATGGTGGAATTGAACTCAGGACCTTCTTGCTGTGAGGCAACAGTGCTAACCACCGTGCCACCATGTTTAATTGATCTCATTTGCAAATACGCATACTGCTCAAAAAATCTAATCTCTATCTATTGCTAGTAAATTAATAATAATGATTCGTGTTCAGTGCCTACACTGAACCTTAAGATCATTAGCTGTAATTATGAAAAGTTATATTTCACATTCTAAGCTCAATGCAGTCTAAACATATCAACGTGGGGCACAGGTTACAGTTGTATTTGATTTGATTTTGTGGTTTTTTAGGACCGAACTTGAACCCACTTTCTAAATTTGAAGAATGCTGCCATTGATACTGTGCAGAAATGTCCTCCAGAGAAAATTGGGCACGTTTGTAAATATGGAGAGTCGCAATGCCTCGATACACCTGTAGATTGAACACACAGGAATAAATGTGAGCTCACTCATACAAACACACATAGCATCACACTCAAACCACAGAAACCGAAACTGTCCTCTTTCTCCCAACACACGAGGAAATGTTTTTTCTACTCTGAGGCAGACTAAGTGGAGTAGTCCACTGAAGCCAACCCTCAGTAATTAACTGTCACAACGCTTCAAAACTAACAAATGGACTTTCTGTCAAGGAGGGCCCATTAATTTACTGGCCTCCACTCGTCGATCCAGAGCCTATTATCTCCATTACGGCAGGCTCTCATGTCTGGGCATCCTTTCCTGCTAACCTTTGATTGCTCTGTCTGACTTTGCAGGGATTCCTGGGAAAAGCCTAGTGGACAATATGGCACATGTGAGCAGACACACACTCTGTGTGAGGACATACATACTGCATGAATCCAGACACAAGGACACACTCACTCAATTTCCCCATCTGCATAAATAAATCACAGGAGCATGACTCATAATAATGTAATAAGCAGTGATGCTTGGTCGAAATATGCAAGAACCAATACACTTTAACTCACACAAATCATCAGATTCTCACATGAACATTCCTTTACACACTCTGCAAAGTTCTGTTTCCCTTCCAGTCAAACATATTTAAAAACTCATACCGCACTTCCACATTGGCATGACAACCTGAGGGGAGAAATCTTCCATATGTGACACTAATAAGTGCTGCTCGGAAGGAATGGAGAGCCATTTCTCCATGAGGCATAAATAACTAAATAACAGGCAGACTATGGGATCTGTGTGATTTGTGATACAGCTCACATTTATTGCTCTTCAAAGGTAAGGTATTACTAGGTTTCTACAGAGAGCTAGAGAGACTGCGAGACTGTGCTTTAGTGGCAGTGAGATCTAGTAGGTCTTTCCTACTGAGACCAATGCATTTTTAAAGCTCTTCAATGCATTATCAGTGGAATGGTGTGCCCTCGAAGCCTGGAAACATTTTTAGCTCATCTGAAGTAATTTCAGCTGCCAATTGCAGTTTTAAAAAGCAATACTGAATTCAGAATCCATTTTGAAGGGTTCACCCACATCTTACAGTATTTTCTCACTTACCCACTGGTGGCACGTACCTAAGTAAAAGTGGCAATAGCACTCTATGAAATACTTTCTCACACTTATTTAATAACTGACAATAATAAATGGTCAGTTTATAGCTATCAGTAATCGGTTTGTACTGTAATCCTACTTTGTAAAATTGAAACTGACAATTGGCAGCTGAAATTAATACGGCAGTTGATAAATATAATGAAATGCACAAAAGGCAACTGAGACTAGGTGGTGTTGGCACGAGTCAAAAGGCTTAAAAGCGTGTACCTTAAATTTCAGTTGCTGCTTGGTTAGGTGAAGGCACCAGAAAAACATAATCAAGTTTTTTTTTGGATTAAAATGCCCCTGTTCTTCATTCTGATCGTGCTTGGTGAAAATCATGAATCACAAGAGTACTTTTTGTTTTAAAATGTGACGCCAAGAGGCCCTGCATAGATGTCCATATGTGAAGAGGTGGGAGTGAAATAGGTCTCACTACTCCCACAACAAACGCAGCATAGCACTGATATAAAAAGAGACCTTGTGTCTGCGTGTGAGACATCAGCAGCTTTGGCAGTAGGGTATAGGATTAGACACCCTGAAATGGGAAAGGGCCCACTGATCAGTAATGAAACCTTTTATTGCACAACAACAATAACAACTGGTAATCAAAACCAACATCCACAATACTTACTTTTCACCAGTGAACTTAAATAGACTTTAAAAAGTGGAGAATAGTTTTTGCTTTTTTTTTTCCCCCCCTTAGGTTCGATATATGTATGCTACATTCAATTGAACCGCAAAGAGTTTTGTTCATGTTGCTCTTTGCTTTATGAAAAAAGGAACTAATACCTCCTTCTTGGCGGATAGCTCAAACCTTTGTGTGGTTTATCGCCTCAAAATAACCTGCAAATTACAGCAGTGCAAAGTGATCCAAGACTGAGTACCCCAGGCGGTAAGATGAACAATACTGAATCGCCTGTGCACTACATTAAGAAAAACGTTGGCTCACTGACGTTCGGTTGCTCTACCAGGCCAATCCTACCTCACGGAATAATTTGGACCGACTCTTCCATAAATCAAGAAAGCTGCTGTGAATTTGATTTGTTAGTGAAAACAAATATTTTCAGTTGCTCCTCTTGTGATATTGCTCCATGCAGACAATTTTGCTTTTATTTGCTGTTCTTGTAATAACCGTCCAAGATTTCTACACACATCCCAGTGAAATAGAGGTGGATGGATTTTTGCTGGTGATGCGCATAAGATTTTGAAAAATCCAATTGAAACAATTCAATAGCTGTGTATATTTCTGGATAGAATGGCTGGCAGACCCCACAGTGACCAGTTAAATAGAAATATTTCCTACAGTACTAAAATGTTCATTGTGGTGTTTCTTTAACAGTAGCTGACTTAAGGTTTTGATGAGAGGTATATGTGTGTATCTGTGTGTGTGTTTAAATATGTTATTTGCAGCTGCAAAATTACACAAGTGCGTGTGGGTAGGCGGATAAGGGCATTTTAGGCATTATATTGTCCAGGCATAAGCATTGTTGCACAATGTTGTGTGCAGCTCGACACTCATTATGCATCTGAGTGTGTATGAGTGTGTGTCCCTTGGTCAAAGTGTGTCTGGGTCTGAATTGTGATGCAGATCAGTCTAACTGCTCTTTTAGAGTACTACCCCTCAGGCCAGGAGGCTACAGTGAAATCTGCTTACTGTCTCTGGGTTCAGGTTGCCTGCTTGCACACAAGTATATATACACACGCATGTAGGCACGACTAAGCTTTGGGGGGTGTACAACAGTTTACAGTACGGGGATAAACTGACACATTTAGGTCCCTTAGTATTTGGACAATGACACAATATTTGCAATTTTGCCACTGCAAGCCAACACAGTGGATTTTAAAACAAAACATTCTCGATGTGCGTAAAGTTCAGACTTTTACATTTAATTCAAGGTATTTAACAAAAGTATTGTATTAACTGTTTGTGTCAAGCAACAGCAAAGGGTCTGGAAGATGATAGAAGACAGCATAAGTGGATGATTGTAGAATTCTTTCCTTGGTTTAGAAGAAAAAAACTCTTCACAAAATCTAACCAGGTCAAGAACAAGAGGGTCAGATTAGACTTGACCTGAAACATCTAAAAAGAGTCTGCATGTTGGAAAAAAATAGATAAAAATGGAAAAAAACGAAAGAGAAAAGTTTAGAGAAGGAAAAATGACCTCATGATCTGAAGCAGTCCACATTATCTGTCAAACATGGTGGCAGTAACGCCACGGTGCCGGCATGTACTCTGTGGTCGGCAATGGACCGAGGTCAGCTGTGTTATTGGTGATGTGATTGCTGATAGAGGCAGCAGAATGAATGACTCCCTGCCAAATGCCACAAAACTGATCGTAGCATTAATGGATTACAAGCCAAAGCAAAAAGCAACCCAAAGGAAAGAAATGGGATATTATTCAACGGTCAAGTCAGTCACCTGATCTCAACCCAATAGAGAAGCTTTTCAGCAAGTGAAGAGAAACCCGAATGCCAAAAAGTGCAGGTGGCTTCTGTAGGCCTGAGAGAGCATCTCAAGAGAGGAAACACAGCATTTGGTGATGTCCAGACTTTAGACAGTTATTGAATGCAAATAAATGCCATCCAACTATTAAAAACAAAACTTATGCTTCAAATTAAGTTAGAGTGTACAATTACATTTGAGCTTGTCTTCTTGTCTTCCCCTGCTCTCTCTCCTACATTGATCAACTGTCAAATAATGACATGAAGCCTAAAAATAAATCTTTAAAAAATGATTGCAGTTCCCAAACAAATAATGCAAATGTGAATTATAGATTTAAAATTCACTGTTGTGGTGTATGGAGGCAAAACTTTTTTTTTATGGAGGCAAAACTTTATTAGGAGATAGCTCAGTAGGTAGAGTGCGCGCCTCATGAGTCGAAGGTTTGGGTTCGAATCCCCGAGATAGCAATTTGTATTGTTGGGGTGGCTGTAGCTCAGTTGGTAGAGCAGGTCATCTACTGATCGGAAGGTTGGTGGTTCGATCCCTGGCTCCCCCAGTCTGCATGGGCAAGATATTAACCCCAAGTTGCTCTCCGATGCATCCGTCGGAGTATGACTGTGTATGAATGTTAGTTAGAGCACTAAGTACATAAAAAGTGCTTGTATGAATGCGCGTGATTGGGTGAATGTGGGTGTTGTATAGAGCGCTTTGAGTACATTTATGTACAAACATAAATGTACAGTTATTTCTTAGTATTTGAAAATTGCATAGACAAAAAACAAAAACAAATAAGTTGTCAGTTTTCTGACCTAGACCACATCCTTCGGAGGCCGCATTTGTAGACTGATTATTTCACAGCCAAGCGACAAAGGCTGTCCCAATTCGAAGACTGCTTCAAATGCGATCGACAAAGGCGTCCTTTGTTTCCCCGAATTTGAAGGATGGGTTGGGTGTATCCTTCGTGGCCCAACCTATCCCAGAATTCATAGCACGACCCAGCCAATTTCAGTTTCCAACAATGGCAGCAGCTACTCCATTTTAATATTACTCTTATTACTCTTTCTGGGTCACAAAATAAACTTTTAACATATTTTCAGGCGAGAATGTAGCTGTGTAAACTTCAAATATCTGCTCGATTTATCAAGACATCACGTATTTGCAAAAGTGCTCCGACTTTTTCTGCAACGTCTCTTACCCACCAGCTCAATCGCTGAGCGGGTTGTCAAGGCTCACTAGAGCCGACGAAAAAGCAGACTCTTGGTACATCGTTTTCAGACCCCCGCGGTCAGCGATCGAGCTGGTGGGTAACCGACGTCTCCAAAACAGTCAGCGCACTTTTGAAAATATGTGATGTCCTGAGTAAATTAGTTTCGCTCAGATTAAAGTTATAGTTGTCACTCAGCTGAACAAACGTCAAACAGAAAACTGATTAAACAGAAGTGTGAGATGGTAGCAAATTTACTCTAATGTCCTGTTATATTTTAGATAGCAAGGAGCAGACGACTGAGTTTATTAAACTCCACCGAGACAGCTGGTGACGCAAATCTGAAGGCTAGACGGTCCCATTTCTCAAGCCTCGCACTTCCGGCCTTCTCGGTCTTCAAAGGACCCGACCCACGTAGCCCTTTGTTCCTGTGAGAAACAGTTTCTGACTCTCAGTGCAAGAAGTTAAGACAGAGACAGAAAACAAGAAAATTCCGACAGTCTGCTTCTGTTTTATTTTTAGCAGAGATTATAACTAAAAGCAGTATTTCCTTCTGCAAAGCTGTCAAGTTTGGATCTGTTGGGTGATTTGGTATTAGGGATGTGACGAGGATATCAGGTGTGAATATGAATGCTTCTACCAACTGCATCTCTCCTTTGAGAGATTCTTTAAAGTGGGTCCTGTCTTTTGAGGCGTAATCATACGCCTTCTTCTGCTGTTTTGTCTTACCTTCTTTCTCTCCTTTCACATTTTTTTCTCTCTTTTGTGTCTCTGTGTCTGGGTTCATCAGAGGATAGAAGGACAACAGAAGTTGCAGTGTGGGTTAGTGAGGTAGAGCAGAGAAAGGGAAAAAATAGAAGCAGAAAAAAAGTTGGTGGAGACAGATGGAGGAGAAGAACAATTTTGTGAGGGTAAGGAAGCATAAGAAAAAAGATCATGCTAATTATCTTTCACCTTTAGCCCCCATGGCAGTTTTTAGCCTTTGTTTCTTTTATTTGGAGGAGGAAGTATCTGAAACTTTGGGCTTAATGTGTTCATCTGGCCAAATGTCTGCTGTGTGTGTCTCTCTGTGTGTGTCTATAGGATTTCCTACCCCCAAAATTTGCTTATTCTACCCAAACACTGGGCATATATGGGCCTTTTTATGAATGAGATCACAAATCAGAAAGGCTATATATATTATAACTAGTGCTGTCAGCGTTAACGCGAACCAATCCGCGTTAACACATCAAAATGGGCAAATCCCAGTTAATGAGTTAACACAGATTAACCCGTGTGAGGGGTTACTTGACGTTAACGCGTTAATGCAGCTTAAACGCGTTAACGCCATTATCACAACTAATGCTATTGACAATTAACCCATCTGCAGCCAGACTGACTTAAAATCACTGAAATGTCTCTATTAAACGCATTTTGGCCAGTTTGTCCAAACGTTGTTCACATTAATTGTGATGACCACGTTAATGCATTTAGCTGCGTTAATGCTGTATTAACGCATTAACGTGGACCGCACTAATTGTAACCTATTATATCCATCACAACAGCTTCAGCAGGTGTGTCATGAGGGAGTCTGACAATGTAGATTTCAGTTATTACATAAAAAATACACTTAAAAGGCAAGAAAATTGAGCAGAATGAGAACATTTAGGGAAGTCTAGGAGATAAAGAACTGTCCTGAGAAAACACACATCTAATTACATCATAAGTCAGAGATTCAAAAGTTATCAGGACATATAATGAGCAAATCAGTAATTAGATTAAGGCTTTTCCCCAAGCACACTTATCTAAGCAGCAGTTCATCTAAACCAAATTGGACTTTCTGGTAGCGAGAACACATCTGATGCAGACTGTAGTGTGGTGCAACCGAGAAGGCCTATGCAGAGTTTCACTTTTCAAACTTGCACTTAGATTTTATCATACAAATCTGAGTTATTCGAACTTGAATGTGAAAGTCCTGAATTGTGATGAGACGTGTTTTTCTGTGAGAAACAATAAGCAACGAGAATGTACACAGCCTCGTGAGGAATTTTGCCCTCTTCCTGATATCTTAGTCCTTTTTTTGAGGGGGTATATTTTAATATTAGACACAGATAACACAAATGTATTCCTGTGAAAAACTACTCAAACCTATCTGGCCTTGTGTGAACACATTACCAATTTGTGTTCTGAGGTTCAGGTGCTCTTTTGCTTATGGTCTATTCATAAACAGGCCGTTCATTCCTCCACAGTGATGTGAAAGACAAACGCTTTACTGCAGTTCTTGCTGCCACCAACGGTACAGGTAGGCTTGGATACCATTTTCCCCCCAATAAAATAAATCATCATTTAAAAACTGTATTTTGTGCTGACTCTGGTCATCTTTGTTTAATAATGAAATTTGATAGATTATAAGAAACATGTAAGCCTGACAAATATGCAAAAAAAGTTAAGAAGCGGCTTTTTCATAGTAGCGTTCCTGTGTTTTCTCCTATGCTTGTGGTTCTTTATGTGTTGTATTTCTGTACCTTAGTAATAAAAAATACTCATCTTCACACCTGAGGCACAAGTGGCTGTAGCAATATAGTGGGAGACCTCATTGACATTAATGAGTGATGATTTCTAGGATCAAATGTTGCTGCTTCTTTTTCCTACTTTTGGCTCCTTCTCCTCTGCCCCCCTTATTTTCAGGATGGTTCTTCTTAAAGATTCCTGCTGAAAAATCATTTGTGGTCCTCTCTGTTCCTACCCTCACCTCTCTATGTGCCTTTTGTTCTGTCAGACGTGTTTCTCTACCTCCCTACCACAGCTCAAACCCCCACCTTTAACAACTACCACGCTAAAACTGCTCCTCTTTGGTTTCTCTTCTCTCCTCTTTCATCTCATCATCTTCCTTCTGTGTCATACAATCTGAGTCTCCCTCTGTGTGGTAGGCACACAGCCAGAATACCAATAGACCAGAGCCCCCCCCCCCATGATGCAACACTGGCTTCCTGCGCACTTTTAGACATGTTTACTCTCATATGAACAGAAGATATATATCTATATATCACAGCTTAATGCAGTCATAAAGACACTATAGCAAGGATCAACTTATTTACCAACACAGCCGCACTCCACACTCTCCTCCACAGATTCTCGCACACATTGTAGCCGACACAAGCAATAAAACATATAGACACTTTTGCACAACCATGTTTAATGTGGGATATATACAAAAATTGGGGATGGGGGCTTTGGGAGTCCCCTGGTTAAAGGAAAATGGGACACAATAAAAAAAAAAGTAACACAGGACTACGGTGAACCTGAGCACCATTGATTTGAGTTGGTGGCTTTGGGGCAAGTGTTGCCCAAAGTTGGAACTTTTGGAGGCGATGGAAGTCGGAGAGTCCAGCGGATAAAATCGATGGACTGTCCTGTTGTTACCAACTATTGCTATAGTATATGAGGGTCAGAAAGAAACAAATACTCTTGTTTAGGGCTTCTACTGCCATGAAAAACACAAGTTCAAACCGCTGCACCAAAATTGAAAAAATTACTAAAGATAGGATTAGTCACAAATGACATAAAATTCTGTGGATGATGAGTGAGGGGTGAAAATGAGCGGCACATCAAAGTACATGCATATTTCTAGCGGTTCAAAAACACGCAGCCATAGCTGCTAGACTTTCAGATCAATTTGCACTTTTAAAAAAAAGAGTGCTCCCTCCCCTCTAGTGTGTCAAAGTCCTTAGCTCCTCTTTCACTCCCATCTTTGTCCCTTTTGTAATACTTCAGTAATTTCTCCCTCTGTATGGGGGACCCCATGTGGTTCTAGTTTGTAGACCCCAAGAATTTTTGTAGATCAACTTCTTGTCTTACCTTCCTTTTATACAGTAGCATATCTAGCAAATCCATTTCCACTGTGAACTCCACTGATTTATTCTGTTTTGTTACACTGATGAAAAATGTCAGCATGATTACTTCATGAGAAAGGTTGACACAAAGACACAATTATGACAAGAAAAGAGAAGATGAAAGTTGGATGGGAACTCTGATAAGCATATTGTTGCAAAAAAAAAAAGAAAAGACTAAAAGTTCACATTCATACATCAGACTCTCCTGTTTGTAGCCTTTTACAACTTCAGGCATATCATTATGCATGTATTTGTTCATGCACAGAGAGATAAAAGCATGATAAAAAAAACTGCTATGAGTGCTTTTCACCAGTCACTATAAAACACATTTTACTGGCACAATCATCAGAGCTTCATCATCAAACCATCAAGCAGCCCTTTTTGACAGAACAACAGCTGACAATTTCTCCTTGAAGAATTGATGTATTGTGTATAGCATACATAATGTCTCTCAATAATCTATCTGCCACTGTTTCACTGACATGTGGAAGGTATGTGGCAGTATGTATCATGTAGAAGATGCAGGTTAAGACCTTACTTGCAGGTGATTTGCTTGCATGTGGGAGCACACGGCGATCATACATCTGGCAGATGGGGTAGGGAAGATTATTGTTTGGCTAGTGCATGTGTGTGGATGTAAATCAAGGCAATTGACCATTCTGCACAAATTTGGAAAAACAAAGTCTTGTGAAAACATCACATTAATCTAATCTTTACTTCAGTTCAGTTTTAACCCTCAATTAGTCTTTCATGACCACTGTGAGGCCAAAAGGATATTTGGCAGTTATTTACTTATATTTCCAACACTTTAGCAAATTAATATTGTGGTGTTGCATTAATGTAGAGGATGTAGAGTGTAGATTTTCAGGTGATATTCCAAGGTAGACACAAAGTGAGGTTTTTAAATGAAATCATCATTTAAAAACTGGTTATTAATTACTCTGGTTATTTTTGTCCCGATATTAACATTTTGTCGATGAGTTGCACCTTCATTGTGGCAAATACACAAAAAAAACTTGAAGTTAGAGAAGTGCACGAGTGTAAAAGTCTGACCAAATGACGAAATGTGACTGTGATTCAATTCGATACGATTTTAATTATTCAGTGCCAAATCACAACAGTCGCCTCAAGGTGCTTTATATCATAAGGTAGACCCTACAATAATACATACAGAGAAAAA
The DNA here is from genome assembly GCA_015108175.1 of Pelvicachromis taeniatus. Classification (NCBI taxonomy): domain Eukaryota; kingdom Metazoa; phylum Chordata; class Actinopteri; order Cichliformes; family Cichlidae; genus Pelvicachromis; species Pelvicachromis taeniatus. The sequence goes on along the minus strand of VURO01045507.1, from coordinate 20,464 downwards.
CCCAACAATCATATGACCCCCCCTATGAGCAGGCACTTTGGCAACAGTGGGAAGGAAAAACTCCCTTTTAACAGCAGAACCAGGCTCAGTGAGGGGCGGCCATCTGCTGTGACCAGATCTGTTTGAATGTCACAGAATGTGATTCGCATCTTATATTGGTGGTGTTTTGGGCATAGTGGTTTTTGCTGACAAAGAGACGTGGCCTTTCTGCCAGCAAATCATACTTTAGAAGAAGCTCAGTGGGGAGATTTAGTGTGGCATAGTGTGGAATATGCACTTAGCGCTTTCTCACGGAGGTTATCTTTGGAAGCGTTTGTCTTTATTCATATACTGCATATACAGTACTATATAGTCTACAAATGCATGAGCAGCAGTGTTACATTCTGGTGCTTAATGGCTGAGTTACTCGCTGCCAGTTGCTTTGCAGTCAACTATCCTCAAATGACTAGTCAAAGATCACTAAGGGTTAACTGTGTGTCTCATTTACCCAGTTCTGGTAGCGGCTGTGAATTTTCATTACTGACACAAATCAGCTCAACCGGGAAGGCCTCCTCACACAGGTATTATATCAGAATACTCAAACCATCCCTGAAACACACCCAAGCTGGATCAAATGGTACACCAGCCCAATATTTTTTCATTTTGAGCCATACATGCAGGTTCAGGTTAAAAGTGTGCTTATCCCCACCTCTACTGGATGTGCTGTCACCTCCGCTTCAAAGGTTAACTGAAAAAAGAAAAAAAGAAAGGAGAGTAGCTGATCTACCTCAGCACTGTCCTTTTTTCCCTTCATCCCTCTCAGTGGCTCCAGGGCTCTGTTAGCATTCTGTTGAGTTGCATCCATTAAATGTCACCTAGCAGGAGATAGAGAGAAAGGGAGGAGGATTAACTGTTTGAGTTTTTTTTTTTTTCCTTTTCATGTCACTGGCTGTCTTTGAATGTCTGCAGATTCAGTACTTGCCTCTGATCCGTGGACTTTTTTTTTTTGAATTGCTTAAGAAAATAAACACACATGTGAATGACCAGAGTTTCATGTTTCACCTATCTTATTTTAAATGCTATGTTTTGAATAAATTCCCTGCCTCATTGGTATTCTGCACCAGTCTATTTGTAGATACTCCTGTTTTAATGGATTGTTTATAAAGTTAAAGTTAACATGAGGGTTTATGTGTCCAGACAGATGGTGCAGAGCTAATGGAGAGAAACTGACCTTTCAGCTAATGGAATTACAAACTGCCCTCTGATCTGTCTGCTGCTGCTGTGTGTAAGGGTGTACATGTGTCAGACAGGGAGCGTGGCTGTTGGCTGGAGAAACTGACTATGCTGGGTTCTAGCATGGGCACTACTGTCTTTTGTTTGGGTGTGCAAGGATAGTTATTGTCTTTTTCTGGATCTATACATGGAGGTGAATGGTTGTAAAGCCTGCCCATGCCTGCTAATTGCTAACAAAATTAAAAGAATATGACTGTGAAAAAGTCAAGAGTGGACTAACACTGAATATGCGTTAGTGGCTTGGTTTGAATGGGCCGCATTTGCACCTCAACAAGTCAAAAAGAAAAATATAGCAAAAATAAACAGACCTAAGTAAAAAAAAAAATCTCGGAGCTGTTTGCAATCCCACTCTCTCAGCCGAAGATGCGTTTGCCCACAATAGAAAATAAACATTCTGCAAATATATCTAATGGTGAGAAAATCCGGAATCCCAGCTATACTATGTCTCTGGGGAAGTAATTCACTCAAAAATCAATCACCACAAACTTCTGTTATCTTAAATTGAACTGGGAATGCGCACGAGTAGTGATAATAGAATTTGTGTCTACAGTGATTTGCTAGGTCGTGTTTGGAGCCTACATTGCTATACCAAAGTATGATAATAGCTCTAAGGCATGCCTGAATTGAAAAATATGGGACCATAGCGGTCGCCATTATAGAAGTCCCATCATGCATTTGTCTTGCTATAGAATTTTTAGTGTTTTTATTGCACTCAGCCCTGTCACTTCTTTGGTTCTGTTTTCCTCCCACCACTCCATTGTCTGCATTGCAGCAACGACCAGTTGGGGATCTATTATACACTAACAGTGCAGCCATAAGGATCAGTGCATATCCAAATACACATGCTATACTACGTGCACTCTCCCCTGTATGTTCAAAAAGGATGTGGGCAATAAACTAGATGTTTTGGTGATGAAGCAGTCTATATTTTCTCAGTCACACTGCTCGTCTTTTTTATTCACTGTGTATTGTATTCATATTATAAAAGCTTTGTTCTCTGAGAAGAAAAACCCATCGAGCTGCTGCAAATTATTGTGGAATTTTATGAAATGATAAAGTTTTTCCTATAGGTGCAAAGACTCATGTAATATATGTTGAAGTTCAGATAAGTTTACAAGTGTTTTAAATGCTACTTCAGTTATTTCATCTTCAAATTATAGTTTTGTGGATGTCTCTTGTGGATTTTCTGTTTCTGATTGAACACTGAAATAACAGTACCTTATAACACCGGCCAAGCAGCTGACATTAATATACTGCAATTAGCACTTACAGCACAGTCCTATTTTATTTCCTTTTTTACCATAAATAATAGTAGTTACAGAGTCAAAGAGTTGAACACAATAAGATTTGTTAAACAGTTGCTTTTCCAAATACTTTTGAAGTATTTTAGGGCTTAGTCACAGAGGCCTTTCGGGACCCGATGGCAACCTATAGCTAAGGAAAATGTGTATTTCCCATGCAGTGTGGATGTTGCAAAAGCCAACAGCTGGAGGCTATCAACAGGTGAAATTAACCACTAAGCAAGTGCTCCACTAAAAATAAACCCATGATTGCTTTGGTCACTAGCATATTGCTGTAGTAGGCTTAGTTCTGCAAACTCTTCCCCTTGCTGATTGGTAGCAATACTTTAAGAAGTGCAGCACGAACTGGAAATATTGAGTAACACTTTGCCACCAATTTCACTTTGCACCTGCCAACAGATCCCAGCAACGACTTCCTAGGCAGTCACAGAATACCTGTGGTTGAGGACTTTTTGCCTATCGACCTGTGATTGAGGACTTTTAGCAATAGATTTCTAAGATGTAACCACTAGCATGTCAGATGTAGCCAAATCCATTTCACAGAGCGATCAGCAATCACTCACCACCAGTGAGAATATACATTTTTCTGTAGCAAAGGTTTCAGGGAACGTCTGATTGGTCTTTAGTCCTGTGTGACCGTGAGTTAAGTTACATATCTAATCAACCACATAGCAGTAACTCAGTAACTTAGGCATGTCTACAGGCTCAAAATGAAAGTTCAAATTAAAGATCAAGATTAGATGGAAGATTGAAGAGATGTGATTTCACTAACTTTAAATGTTGCATGGTTGCTAATGGCAGAAAGATCAGCCTGAGTATGTCAGAAACTGCCATTGTATTTGGATTTTACATTTCTAGCCATCCGTCGGGAACAGGAAACTGACTGAAATTCACACGGGCTCACCGACGTTGGATAACAGAAGACTGGGAAAAAATTGCTGCCTGTCTTGATGATTCTCAATTTCTGCTGTGACATTCAGATGGTAGGGTGGGAATTTGGCCTAAACAACACAAAAGCCTGTCTCCATCCTGCATTATAGCAACAGTTTAGGCTGCTGCTGGTGGTGTATTGGTGTGGGGGATGTTTTTCTGGCACAGTTTGGCCCCTTAGCACCACATGAGCATTTGTTAAAGACCACGGCCTATCTGAGTATGGTTGCTGACCATGTCCATCCTTTTCTGAATATCCACTTTCTGATGGCTGCTTCCAGTAAAATAATCTACTATGCCACAAAACTCCTTTCTTGAAAATACACCGAGTTCACTGTACTCAATAACCACCCACAGTCACCAGATCTCAAAGCAGTAGGACACCTTTAAGACATGGCGATGTGCAGCCTACAAATCTTCAGCAACTGTGTGATGCTCTCATGTCATTATAGCCCAAAATCTTTGAGGAATTATTCCAGCGCCTTTGTGAATCCATACAGGTGCAGTTAGTAACGCCACGTTAAGCAACAGTAACGCATCAAAATGTTCATGTGTCAGTGTTTAGTGAATTATTCAAGTCATTTATGATGCTACTTTGATTAATGAACTGTTTGCGTTCAACTACAAAAGAACTGGAGCGTAAACATAACTGTTTCTGTGCAGTTTCTTCACCAGATTGTCTGAGTCCCCTTAACTCGAATATGTGGGTGTTGGAGGTTTGATACTAGTCCATTTTGTGGTGTGAATGCCTCAGGGATAACCAGCATTCCATCAGCCTGTGGCAGAAGTGCCAGACAGAAAGGTGTGAGAAGATCTATTTGTCCATGTTCCAGTCTGTCACTAAAAAAAACGGCTTTTATTTTACAGCAAAAGAGGCAACAAACCCGTTCAGCTGTTGCTGAAATATTACTTAACAGATTTGTCCCCGATGAAGTCTTAAATTGGCGTTCACGGCATTAATTCATCATATTAATTATTTTTCTTCCAAATTACAAACAAGTACATCAGTTCACCATGGCTGCCATCCGTAGCACCAACAGCAAGATCATTTACATGAGAAATGTTCCCGAATCAGTATTTTTCCAGCCATAACCTCATACAATCTTCTAAACCATAATCTCAAGTGTGGCATTATTGGACATTGTTTTACTGTGAATAGCATGTCAGATGTAACCACTAATGACTGGAGAGTTGTTATTAAAGTCAACTCTTGACCTTGCTGTCAGATGACAACTTGACAGATAAAAATTAATGGGAAAGGATTTTCCTAAATCCCCTTTGAACAGTGCTGTAATCTGCTGGTGAAATAGAAGACACAATGAGAAGCGTTTGAATTTTAATTGATCTTATGGTAAATGTCAAGAATCGTTTAAGGCATCTTTTCTGTTACTATAGGATGAGTGAGAAAAATGGAGGTAAAGAGCAGTTTTTCAGAAAGGTAGAGCAAGATTAGACCCAAGTAGGGATGTTTCAGAAATGGTAAAGGCCTATTATTTTGCATACACACAGTGGGCTTGAGAGTATATATCAAGAAAGGCGACTGAAAAATATATATGCGATTTACTGCATTCGAATTTCTTTTCAATTTTAACACGCTGTTTCATAACTCTATAACTCTACTCTATAACCTGTTGACATAAACATCCCAAACGTGTAGAGCAGAAATGGAAGATTTTTAACAATACATGACACATTAGCTCAAGATGTTACAGAGTCAAAGTTTTGTCCAAATTTAAACCTGCGTATTAGAAGTAGTGATGCAAGACCTCCTCCCATCTCTGCCACAACCAAGTCATTCAGTGCTCCATCCAAGCCTACATCCTATCATAGGATCATATCACCACCACCAGTATAGACTCCGGCGTTGGTCCTGGCCTAATTCCTATCACCGCTAATGCTGTGAAAACAATATAAACTGTATTTGTTTTAACCTTGTGACCATAATACATCTGCTAATTTTCTGAATTAATAAGCAAATACATTGTACAATGTTCTGCTGGATGGATTTGCTGAAACAAAATTTCTACTCTGCCATCAGCGAAAGAGGCAGATGTGCAGTGAAAACCCTGGAAATAACTGACATTGTGTATGCGTTCATTTATATTCATATTTAATATACAAATGCATTCATGAGTGGTTTTGTAATTCCATTTAATAACCATGAGTATTGTTAATAGTGTGTTGTGAAATTAGTGTATGCTTCATGTGTTTTTG
>VURO01045507.1:0-14727 GCA_015108175.1 Pelvicachromis taeniatus | reverse complement strand
TAAAAAAAATTTAAAAAAAGTTTTTTTTTTATTTTAAAAAAATAATTCTTAAAAAAAAAAAAAAAAGAAGTGAGAGAGACATTACAAGCTATCGTCGTTCCCACAGTGGAATGCAAGCATGTTCACTCTGCGTTACTATAGCAACAGCACCCCATTAGGTGGCGGGAGAGTGAGCGAGTGAATGAGCAGACATGTGGACAGAAAAAGAGAGAAAAGAGGGAGGGGGTACAGAAAAGTAAGGGATGGGGAGATGAGAGATGAAACCACATGCAGGCGGGCAAAGTTGAAGATGAAGGTAGTGTTGCCACTAAAGGGACGGAAAGAAGGGGGGAGATGATGAAGAGGAGGAAATAACGGTGGGAAGTAGGAGGCAGTGTGAGTGTAAGGTGGGGAGAGAGGAGGGTAAAGGTAAGGGAAGAAGTAGTTGACAAAGTGGCAAGAAAAAGATCTGTGAGAGGAGGTCTGGTTGCTCACTTTTTGGATCTTTGCAGTGTTGATATCTAGATGTCAGCTGATTTAACCAATTTCTTCTCTTTGCACCCCACCTGCTGTTTCACTAACACTTTGTAAAGTGCTTTGTAGACTGCTAAGGAAAAAAGCGTTTTTATCAGAGCAGTCCATTTACCACTTGACTTCTCCTTGTCTCCACTTTATTTGAATTACCTCTGTTTTTGCTCACTTTACCGTCTTGCTTGAGTATAGAACCCGGTTTCATGCTGGCATTCACAAAATCAATTAAAAGAAAAAGCATACTCCCACTCAAACTTTCTTGCCGCAAACACAGCACGCTCCTAATGGGCATAATATGGATTTTTTTTTCTCATTTTTTTATTTGGTTACAACAGGATAAGTTGCAGGGTTTTTTTTTTTTTCTTTGACTTAACTAAGCTTTCAGTCTTCATACACGTTCATATTTGCACGTTTAGGCTGCTGCCACCAAAGAAAGGAATTTGTTACGGACACACAGATGGGGATGTTTTGTATGTAACTGATCTTTTTATCTTCTTATTGTTATTTAATTGAAAGAAAATTGTTATTTTATGCATAATTTGCATCTTTGAAAATATCAGTGTTTGTTACAGTTTCCCATCATATCATTCATTATTATAGCAAATTGTTCACAAAAGCTAATACACTAAATCTCTGTCTGTGTGTTTGTTTCTTTTTTCTGTGGCCATCAACTCCCAAAGTTGAGGAACCAAACTTGGCACAGCCTGTGTGACTGCTGAGGGTCTACACCTATATCAGACCCTATATCAGATATGACATGATCACATTGACTGGCAACTTCTTACTAAATTGCCTATTTTTTAGCATGTATGTACTTTTAATACTAGTATTTATAGTAATATAAATACTATAATAATTTGAGACAATGCTTGTGTGCTCCACTACTAACAGATATTAAGTACCTGACACAGCAGTCACTGCTTGTTCATTAGCCTTGAATAGAGGGACTTATTTATAACAAAATGGACAACCAAAACCCTCAAGTGGTGACTCAGTATGTACCAACTACATCAGCAGATCCCATGAATTCTGTTGTACATGACATTGCTGAAAACATTCCTGCATGCGGCAGCTTCATGTCACTCGTACCTGATATGGTAATGCTCAGAAATTTGCTAAAGCAACGCACCTCGTTCCATCTTTTAGAACTCCGTGCCCGACACAATAACCCTCGATGATGACATGATTACTTCATTACTTCCAAGTAGAGTGCTCGATTTACTTTGAATTTCTGGAGCACCTGATTTCTAATGAAAAAGGTGATATTGAATGTAAAGCATATGATCTTTCTGAATTCCCTCTGATCTAAAGATATTGACGATTCTGTGACTTGAAAAACATCATGCAGTTCCAATTGGACGAGCTGGATAAAACCAGCAATACATCACAATATGGTTTTGGTCAGGGAAAGCCCAGCTCCTTTCCAAGATGTACTGGACTTTCGGAATGATAACTGTGCTGCCAAAGATCACCAAACAAGTGAAACACCCTGACTGTTCCTGAAACATCCTGCGGTTCAGAAAGATCATTTTCAGGCCTGCAGCGTCTTAAAACATATCCAAGGTCTACAGTGGTGCAAACAACACTGAATCATGTGGTTTACTGAACTGTCACAGGAATGTATCACGAAATTGGAACCTGAATGCAACGGCACACAGCTGCAAGGAGATACACTTTCCTTTTGAAGAAGGCGGCTCACATCCGTGGGGTGTGAAAACAAATCCAACTTTAATAGTTTTTTCTTTCTTTGTGTTTAGCTGTGTGGGCCTGAGTTTTGATGGGCTGAATTTTACTGCATGGGCCACTATGCTAATGTTGTGTGTTCAATGTGTATGTGTAACAAAATATAAGTTATTTTCTTTATTGATTGAGACCTGTTGGCATTTGTTGCCATTTTTTTATTACTTTCATATTATGTGGTGTTTCCTAAGTTAAGTTGTTGACGTTCGATCGTATCCGTTGGCTTGTGAATATGACTGAAGCCAGTCCAGTGGGTAGAGATGCCCACCAGCGGAAGCTTAATTAGGTTACTATGGTAGCAGAACAACTGAGTGTCATCTGCATAAAATCAGTGAAGCATATCATATAATATAAGTTAAAACAATGTCACAAACATGTTTATTTTAACCTCCTGTAAAGCCCAGGATTGAATATCCTCTGTGCCATTCGCCTCTATTGTTTGCCAAGTCATTAACACCACATCAGTGAGCTGCACTATGACTCCAAATTATGGGCAATGTGTTTCAGTTTACATGTTATCCTGCTAGTATAAATGCTCAATTTGGATACATTTTTAAAGAAACCATGAACAATTTTGAAAAATCATATTCTCAATTTGTTTGAAACTCATTTTCAGCATGGGGAGTGCCTAAAAATATTAAGAATGTCAGACTGCTTTTCATTGTATTTGTGTGACTTTTGTACAATTGAAAAATATGAATATGGCTTTGAACGGTAAAATGCCAACGACAGCAGGCAATGTCTCTGTCACTTGCGTTTTGTGCGAGCCCCCTCCATTATCGCTCATCTTTTTTTCCTATTCTTTCATTTACACTTTACTCTCGTCTCCTCCTGTCTATGTGTGCAACTGGCACTGTGTTATTAATACACACTGCCTGGGAGGCACTGGAATAATCAAAAGACTGGCACGAAAAGGACAGGAGAGGACAGGGGTGGGAAGCATAAAAAGGAAAGTGGAGACCAGAGAGTGAATGTAGGATGAAAAAGTGGAGATAAAGATGGCAAGAGCTGGAAGTGCATGAGTAGATAGGTAGAGAGAAAAAAAGAAGGGAGACAAGAGATTGAAAGAGAGCTGAGAGAAAATAGATAATTGGAGTGAGGATAGGACAGGATGAGCAGGGCTCATGGAAAGCAAAGAGTAAAAGCTGAGAGGAGTGTGGTGGAACGAAGAGGATATGACAGCAGAGTCATTCACGACGGCTATAGAGCAGAAATGGCTATTCAGATCACTCTGCCGAACTCTGTGCCAATTTACATGCCTCTATGCCACCTACAGGCTGCACAGAGGGGATGAGAAGATGAGCGGTAGAAAGTAGAGAGCAACAGGGGGGAGGAAGGAAGAGCTGCTGCAATACGAGAACGGGTGAAAATGATAGGAGAGGTGAGGTGGGAAGAAAGGATGAAAGGAAAAACCCAGAGCGATATGGACGGTTCTAGATCTTACAGCAAATAATAATACTTTGTGTTCTTCTATACATCGCACACATACAGTAGATTTGAAGTTTACATGGAGGAAATTCCAGCTCTCACCTGCATGTCCTCTGCTTCATGTGAGTGTCTGTCTTCAGGTCTACACACAGTCCCAACAGAATAGCCATCCTTTATATCAAAGTCATATTGATTCTCCTTCAGCTTCCTCTCATTAATCCTAACTGCCACACATCTTTTTTCTTTTTTTCTTTTCGAGAGAAACAGGCCTAAAACCTGTGCTTACACTGTATTAGTTTTGATAGTACTCGCGTCCTCATTTTTGAGCCACAAATTTGCAACAGATGGTAACAGATTTGCGATTTATCACAGTTATAACTGCCATATTCTTCCAAACAGATTGCATGTAGGTCCCAGCTTGACAATTTTCAATGGACAACTGACAACAAACTGATTCTGTCTTATTGGTGTTTTATTCTTGTTTTATCACCATCTTAACACATTAAGGAGAGTTTGAAGACAGCAACTAGCAAGTGGTCTCAAACCTTGTTACTGTCTTCAAGGTGACCATTTCAAGGGAAGATCGCAAGCTGACTCACTCAGTGGCAAAACTGACTGGTCATGCAGAGTTATCCATCAACTGTCTTGCCTAGTGTGACTGTAGCCTTAGCCAACTGAGAGCCAGTCACTTGAACGTCTACTAGTCAGATGCCACATCACATGACTCATTTGGACAGTGAAGACCAGTGGCTAAGGGACAACTTAGCCACTTGTAGAGTCTCCCAAAGCAAGTTAGTCCTGCTTGAAACCCAGGCCAAGTATATTTGCAATGATCCCTATGATTAAAAGTTAGGTATCCTGTTACTTCACCTCTTATGGTCCAGACCTCATGGATGGGTCTTGCTCATGGGGCCTGGCTAGACTCAGTCCAAAGTTGTAGCTCTGTCCACAGCAGAAAATCATATTGGCTGACTGGGCAGTAATCAATGGCTGACGGCTCAGTGATTGAATTCCTAGCTGCTATAGCTGCCTTTGCCTCCGAACTATAGAAACAAACAAAAAATTCCAATGACTTTAAGGTTAACACAGCAGCTTTTTTTATGATCTGAGAGCACTAAGGGCAAGGCGACATGCTGTAATTTATCTGTCTTCAGTTTTGACAAAAACAACTTGAGGGAAGGAGGTTTGTAGACACTACCATGTATGATGAGGACTAACTGTAACATGATAATGTAAACTAACTGTGAAGTGAAAAAAACAAACAACTTTCTGCCTTCCAGTCCTGTCAAAACTAAAGTGACAAATAAGACACTTTTTTTTTTTTTCTGTGATGAGCCACCCTGCCAACAAATGTCACTGCTCCAGTATTTTACATAAAGTCATCCCAAACAAGATGCCATGCATGCAAAAAGGAACATATCTCCTCATTTAGTGTCTTTTCTTATGTGATTGTCAACATCTGTGCGTAACAATGTGATTTTACACGTTGTCTCTTGAAGTGTGGCAAGTGGCTGGGAAATTATGGTGAGGGTTTGATAATTAGATGAAGGGCTCCTTCTTCTCCCTCAGTCTACGTTTCATTTATTCCCTCTGTCTCAGTCGCGTAACATGACTATCTCTATATGCTAGCTGCCTGTGTCTTCTTTCTGTCGTTACCCTCTGGCTCCCTCTCATTTTGACAAACTAGGCCATGAAAATAAGCCTCCACACTGCCAGGAGAATGCTAAATACAGGGCATCTTTTCTTTTGGCTGTGCCGCTTTAATCAACTTCCTCTTATCTCTGCCTTGCATCCCTTGTTTCTCTCTTTTCGAAACGTGATGGAGGAGAAATCTGCACACCGCCAACATCTTTCCCTCTCAACACTCGTCCTCCTCCGTCCTCACTCGCTTGTTCATTTGTCCGCCGTATTGTCTCTCACTCTCCCTCTCAATCTCTGACATTCATCCTGGCACCTTGACTATACTGTGCTGTACCGTATCTTTTTTCCTGTCTCGTTTTCTCATTCTTTCCTTGCTTTGTCTCTTTTGCCCCTTGCCAATCTACTTCTCAGCTCAATGTCTTGATTCTTCTCTCCGTCTCATCCCTGTTTGTCCCACATTTCTTTTGCATTCCTGTCCATTTTTGCAATTCTTTCTCTTCTGCCTCTTTTTCTTACCTCTTGTCAGGTTGCTGTCACCAAATGTAGGGGAATGCACAAGGCAGCGAGGCTGAATTTGCACAAGCTTTAGCCCAGCTCTACAGTGGAACTGAAAGGAAGAAAGTGAAGTCAATTTTTGTTGTCCACACCACATGAAGCGGAAGACTCCAAATTAAAGAAGGTAATAGCATTAGCCGCACTTCACGTTGTGTAAGCATGGTTTTAAGGTATATGAATGGATGCGCAGATATCAAGGTTTCCCTGAATTAACTGTTAATTTGCAGTCAGTTAACAAGGAAGAAATTGAAGCTTGCTCTGTCAAAATTTTCCAGAGAAAAAACGCATGATGCCACAGAATGAAAGAAGAGCCAGACATGACAGACCATAACTCTACTCTCCTTTTCTGTCTATTATTGCCAATTTTTTTCTGCTTCCCAAGTCTTAGTTTCTTGTATTTCCAGAAAGGTTTTTTTTATTATTATGTGGTATTTAGATATTCTCTAATACTTCTCACTGAATGGGTATAGTCCAGACCCCTGTTGACCCCAGCATGCCAGCTTAGCATGAATTAAGTTTGCTTTAGATTGCAGAGCCATGCTTCTTGCTTTTATCTCTGTAGTCTCATCCTCTGTCTGTTGCCCAGCGGCTTCTCTTTGTTACTTTGTTATGCTCTCGTTTTTGGCTTTCTAAGCTCCCTTTCTTTTCCATTTTTTTCCTTTTCTCCTCATTTCTTTCCATTTAAACAATCTCTAAAAATGAAGTTTTTCCCGTCTATCTTTCATTATTATCTGTGTTTTTTCTCTTCTACTTTGCCTGTGTTTTCTAATATATAAAACACAGGCATATTTTTGTAATACGTACTTAAGAATAAAATACACAGTTGCTAAATTTACCCAAAGATTGGGATCTTTGGGCAAATTTATGATCATGATCCTTTTTCGATGCCCAAAAGAGATCTGTGAGAAGCAAAAGACAACCAAAACAGATACATTGTGATTGTCTGTGTTCTAGAAAGGCCTTCATTTAAAGTGGCTGAAACACCATTATTGATAAAATGACTTGCTTTCATCCTCTGTTTATCTTTCCATTATCATTTTGACAAATGAGGTCAAGTTGAAGGCAATCACATCGCAAACAACCATTTCTTTGTGAGCTCTTTGTTACCATTAGAGAAGATAATTAATGCTTTTAAAATGCTGTGAATGCCGTATGACTTCCTGTCAATCATTGGACTATATTTTTTTTTAATTCAGATTTTTCCTCATGGAGTAACGATGTAAGCTAACGTACCACAGACCTGTTAATGTCCCTTTCCATGATTTCAATACATGTCACTCATGAAGTGAAACTTTACGCTGTACATACAGCAGCTGTGTTGCTCCAGCTGTTTCCACAATGGCACCTCTTCCTTTTTCCTCCTTGCTTTTTCGTTATTCCCTCTTCTTCTCAGTCAGTACACAAAACCTTTTGTATTCAGAAGCGTCTCTTACTGCTTGAGTTGAGCACCCTAAGCCTCTAAACTGATCACTAGGATAATATCAATGAGAAGAGAGGAAGGCTAAGGCTGATAGCATTTTTAACTGTATCTCTTCATGTCTGTTATGATCTGATGTATTTCTTACTGTCTGTTATGCTACTAGTGCAGAGAAAGCCATGAGAATTGGGTATGAGTACCAAAATTGTACACAAGCTCTTTCATTATTACGTTTTTGATTAAGTCCATTAGCCATGTGCAAACTCAAGACTATGATCATGATGATGGCAGAAAATATATTCTCTCTTTTTTTTTCAAATAAAGTAAACTAGACTTCCATTTGTTAAGAATGCTCTTACTGTCAAATTATACACATACAACAATGTAGATGTCAACATTAGACATTTGAAAATTACGCAGATTCATTTTTTAACAATTTACTAATGGGGTGTGTGGCGTAGTAATACAATTGACTTCAGTCACATCTCCTCAATAAACTTATTTTTGATTTAGAGCAAGTTGTCATACTTTTCTTAAGTGTTCTTAAGCAAGATATACTCCAAATACCTGCTAATGCATCCATCTGGGTTTGCATGTGTGCTTAAGAGTTAAACATGTGTTTGCAGATGCAGCTTGAAGTTGAAAAAGTGCTTCGGGGTCTAGATAAGAGTAAAGAAAGCACTATATAAATTATAGTGCATTTATGGCGAAAGTATAACACACTGCTTTGAAGATCACATTACTAACCTAATGAACTTGATAGTGTAGTTAGATTAGTTATATGAGGTAGCCACTATAACTGACAATAACAAACAAATGGGATGCACAGTGGTGTAATTTTCAGGGTTCTGTCCAAAGTCATACTAATCAGGTTAATTGGTTATCGCATCCTAAAGTAATGTGTTAAAGCAATCACATTACATTTTTTAGTAATGTGATAATACCGTATATCTTAGGCATTTATTAAAAAGATTATCCGGCTGGCCCGGCATTTAAAAGAGACCAGCGGTTATTGGAGACCGGCTTTTATTCCCTTCTTGGAATTGTCACGGAAGTGAGAGGGAAAGAGGACCCAGACGCGGTTTTAGACTGAGGTGAAAAGACAGTGCGTTTACTCACAGTGCTCAAAAACGTATTCCAATAGTTCACAAATAATGCAGTTCCCAATTGTGCTCCTCCTTTGCTCCCGGGTGTTTCCTTGTCTGTGGTAGCCCAGTGCACGACTGGTGCTCCCCGAAACTTCTCTCCACCCGACTCTCCTCAAGAGGAAGTAAAAGACCAGAAAATCACAGTTAACAGGTTCGCTAGCCGACAGTTCCAGTTCAGTGTAATAATCCCACTTCGATGGTCGCTGCATCCAGCTTTAATGCCGCTGGTCATAGATGACGGCTGATTGGAACCAGCTGGCTGTTTGATGAGACCAACGACAGCGCGGAGGGTTTTTTTTTTTTTTTTTGAGTGACGTTCCAGTCACACTCCATACCAGTTGGTGACGGTAATGCGGTTGTTTGCCAACCGCCAATAAAATTTAAAAAGAAGAATAAGACATCGCGGAGGGATTTCCAGGTCGAAGGTTGCCTGGCTGCTATTGGAGACCGGTGTCTATTTGTCATGACATGTTTTCAAACCGGCGTTTATTAGAAACAGGCATTTAAGAGACAGGCTACTAAAGGAAGATATACTGTATTACTACTCTAGTAAATTCAGTAATTACATTAGTTAGAATTATGTCGTTACTTCCGTTACAACGGTTCTACACTTATCTGCATGCTAGTGATAGACAAAAAAAAAAGATAAGAAATAAGCTTTGTTTTTCTTCCTCCGCTGCAATCACCTGATTTCAATTCATGTACATGCAAATGGTGGAGGTGTCTACAGCGTTTGAGTAGAGTGGAGATATAGATATTACTTTTATTTTTATTGCACCAAAGGAAATGAATACAACTGGATTATAGTGCTAACAAGCTTCAGGTTGTTGCAACCATCTGCACAGACAGCATTTTAACACAAAGCTAGCCGATAACCCAGAGTGATGTTAAAGCTGATTGTACTCTGGTTTTCAGTTGTCAACTGTGTCCTCATTTAGAATAGGGATTTTTGTTGATGAGCGGAACTGGTAGTTATGTGTTTCAGGTCATTTTACTGAGTAGTGACAAGGTACTTTTACAGCAAGTAACGTACTGCGTGAAGTTTAAGAAAAGTAATGAGTAATGTGTAATAGCCTTTAGAATGGTTATCTGTCTCTGTATACCCAACCTCCCAACCCAATATAAGGTGTAACCGCATAATGGATTTGAAAAAAGTGAAAACATAAAAAAGGCAAGTTAAGGGAAAGGGTAACTAAATTGGCACTGGATTATTGTTGAATGCCCAGATGTAGTTGTTGTAATCCCCTCTTATAGGATTATAATGCTATAAGAGAGGTAAACGGTTAATACTTCAACCTACACTGCACTGAGCAGCTGCAATTGTCACTGAACCACTGGTGCAACAAGTAACGTCATTGTACAGTGGAACCCCTGGTTACGAGCAGCTCCGTATACGAGTAATTCGGTTTACGAGCCGCGATCCGATCTGCCCGGTGTACGAGGCCTGCCCGTTTTACAAGCCGAGCTCCGATACATCACCACTAATTTCCATTTTGCCTTTCTTACCCGGAAACCTCTACCCCTTCTTCCCAGAGCCATTTTAAAGGCTTATCCCTTATGATGACACCTGCTTGGCTCACTTCCGTACGTATGTACAGTTAAGAAAGTGCATTTTGGTTGTTTTTTTTTAATGTGAAGGTGCCGAAAATGCAGCCAAAAAGGCAAAAACAGATGATTATCGTAAAATGTATCATACGTTCCTACGTAATGTTAAGTTTAGAAAAAAATGTTTTTTTTTACAATTCATGTAGTTAAGAAAGTGCTATTTTAGTTTTGTTTGAAGTTTAAGAAAGTGTTGTTTTAGTTTTACCGTACAGTACATCTAAGTATCGTGCCAGTACATATCTAGTCCTCCCTCCCTCCTTCCTCAGCCGCTCTCCGTTAACTGCAATCGTCTGTACAAGTATATAAGTATGAAGAGGCTGTAATGGGTGTACAAGCTATGTACAGGCTACGGACAGATCAAATGATGGTCAAATAGAAAAAGTTTGAAAATTCAAGTAGCTAATGGAAACCATTCAAATTTCAGTACTTGTACCTTGCTTTTTTTTTTCTTCGGTCATCAGTGCACTATACTCTATTGACTTCTGTTTTTGCTTCAAATGCGGTCCTTTGGAATGCATTAAAATAAATAGACAACAACAATATCAAAAGATAAAACTAAGAAATGTTTTAGGTGCAGAAACAGGGAATGCTAATTAAATAAAAATGTGCAAGCAGTTTTAATTATTCAAAATAAAGATGACTAGTAGGAGAGCTGGATCTAGACTAGACTGTCTGTGGTCTGAAACATTTGGTACATTGTGAAATGGTTAAGACCAAAACAAACACCCAAAGTGTTAAGCAGCTAAAATCCTATGGCAAGCAAGAATAGCAAACAATTTAGCTTCAATTGGCAGCAACTGGTCTTTTTGGTTTCTATAGTTTTGTGAATATGTTGCCACTATTTTCTTTTCTTCTTTTAAATTCTGCTTGTGTTAAATTTCACATTAACTCAACGCTTTCCACAGTCCCTGAGTGACCAAACTCTAGTCCTCCCACTCTCACTCAACCCTCTGCCCTGGCAGCGTCGCCCCCTTTTTTCTTCTTTCCATTGTGGTCAAACATTACACTGGCGCTATCAAAGAAGTTCAGCCCAGCCATAAAATGTCAGGTCAAGGCTATTTCTTTCTTTTTTTCTTCCCTTCACACCTGTCTTCTTCTCCTCCTTTTCCTTCACATCTCTGCCACTCCCTATCAAAATGAAGGGATTAAATTATGCATTAAACTGACCTGTATTGCAGATGTTCACGTCAAGTCACAGAGTAGCTCAAATGTGCCCCTATGAATGAATGTTTTAAAAGGGTAAATGATCTCAAAAATCCCAGACACCCACTTGCCAGTTATCACGGAGTGCAAGGAGCAAGAGACAATTAAACCTGTGAATTTGATCCCTCTGTCTGAGGAACTGAAGCAGATGGGAGTTCAAGAGACTAAGAAAGACTTGGTGATAGTTGTCAGTGGGCAGAGTGAGAGAAAACACACAGTAACAGACTGTTAGGAGAGCAGAAGAAGAGACAGATTGACAGGCAGACTCAACAGGCTTCCTTTACACCTGATATCACTGTAAAATGCAGCTCACATCCAGAGGTGGCTTAGTTGGGTTTTATTTTTTTCTAGGAGTTAAGAAAATGTAACACCTGCGAACACTGCTGCTTCAGTCGTATTACTAAATCCAGGTGTTCATATCACTTCCGTTTATGTCTTTTTCACAGACA
Organism: Pelvicachromis taeniatus; assembly: GCA_015108175.1. Lineage (NCBI taxonomy): Eukaryota > Metazoa > Chordata > Actinopteri > Cichliformes > Cichlidae > Pelvicachromis > Pelvicachromis taeniatus. Next base: position 3,031 of record VURO01045507.1, on the reverse strand, counting down.
GCAATCATCCTGTGGTGTTTAAATACATGCCATACATAGATGTACACGTTTGTAGTTTCCTTCCATGTGAAATATTTTGGACATTTTTTGTCCCAGTTATTGTCTTGTGGGGGAATTGTTAGATTTTCGTATAAATATGACACTAAAACATCATCCAACATTTTTTACAAACACGCTAGAAGCAGAAAGGAAGACCAAACAAATAAATGGCATGAGAATATTGAACTTGACTGTTGATTTACTGAGAAAATAATTATGCAAAATACATATCAGAACTAGGATTAGCAGTTAATATGAATGTATCACAACATTAGGCTGCCACCGCTGTGTTTGACAGATGATATTAATGAAGAGATGCACGATTTCTTTCACACAGGAGAAATCGTGGCTAAATAGTTCAATTTTGCTTAATCAGACCAGTAGAATTTGATTTTTGTGTTCTCAGAGTTGTTCAGATGCTTGTAGAAAAATCCAACTGTCATGTTTTTTGTTTGAGTGAGGAATGCCTTCTGTCTGCACAGTTTACCACGCTGGCTTGATTGAAGTGTTGCACAGATCACTCTTGATCATTCTCATCCTCACAAAGGAACTCTAGATCTCATTCACAGTATACAATGCCTTTTAGGTGACTGTTGTGATTCCTGCTATGTAAATTAATTGAAATTAACTGAACTGAATTCACTACCACTACTTTGAGACATTACATGGAGTGCTGTGTGCCTTTACGTCATTATTACCACGTGGTTCACTTAAGCAGAGGTGGACCCCAATCAAGCTGCAGAAGGATCTCAAGGACCATTGACAGAAGCATGCTTGGAGCGTGCCGTAGCAAGTGTAATAACATAGGGTCTGATTACTTACATAAATGGGATATTTTAGCATTTTATTTTTAATTACCAGAACACTTTTTTTTCTCATTGTTAAGTGCTGCGTATAGACTTTTAAAGGAGAAAAATGTGACACAACAAAATGCAAATGCATCATGTACTTTAAACTGTATCTCAGGGTTCTTTTGCAATCGGGTAGAAGTCAGTTTTGCTGTGGATCCACACTATAAAACGGATAGATCTAAAGGCAGCAGCAGGCTGACTAAATGTTTTTCTTAGTGCAGTAGGAGCCCCTGTCTATTTCAAATTATAAGCAAAAAAAAAAACAAAGGTCATCTTCTCTTTTTGTCCTCATGTCTCGTGATTAGTACTCAAGAAACAAAAGACCTGCAGACAAAGAAAATAATTCCTGTCTCATGAAAAAAGCAGAGACAGCATGTGTTTCATGACTATCACTGCATTGTTTGTGTGCTACAGAACAGATTGTTTTGCATTTACTTAATTAGTGACTATATCAAGAGTGAAGAGATCTGACTGATAGTTACCTGATGCAACAATGCTTTTCTTTGAGTGTAAATACACTCAAGTGTAAAGATTCATGTTCATTTGCCAAGGTTTATTAGAAATGTAGGTACTAAAGTTGGCAGATTCAACTTACATGAAAAAACAAACAAAAAATAATTAATTATTAATAAATTAATAATAATTAAAAAACTAATAATTAATTCAGATACATCAGAAAACTTTGATCTTTTAAAGAGGATTCAAGTTTGGTCAAGATTAGGTGATCATTAACTTTGATCTATCTAGAAATAGCTAGAAAATTGCCAAAAAGATTATTGAACTGAATTACGTTTACGTGAATTTAGCATTTAGGCAGATTCATTCTCTGTGTTGTTCTCCTTTGAAACCACCCTGCAACGGCATGCACTGATAAAAATACGTTCCTTTAACTTGACTTATAAATGTAGCGTTAAATTGCCCTTTTTAGTTCCGGAGTGGTATGAATGTGTCATGGGAATTTATGTTAATATTTGATATGTTAATACTTGTTTTGCTGTTAGCAAATGAATAATGCAAAGAACTGAACTGAGGATTGGCACGCACTGCTGTTTTCATTGCTTTATTCATAATGATTGTTCGCTCAAGGCTTTTATTTCTCCCTATGTGGCCTTTGGTTTTGGGGGCCTCACTATAGCCATTAATACTGCTGTTAGCTGTATTACTAAATGCTGTAACACAAAGGCGTTAATATTTTACGGAAACTAAATATTTGTGATATCAGTGCATTATTCTTTCTCTTGTTGAAAAGAAAAACAAAGACAAAAAAATCCCAACTGCAAACTACCAGTCTATTAAAAGTTTGAAAGTTAAACATTTAAGCACAAACACAACTCACAAAATATAGCATCTTTGAACAAAACACAAAGAAATATGTAAGAAAAATATAGATGGATGAATTCTCCAAGTTTCCTTGATTGATTTGAGTATGACTATTGTTAAGCTCACGTTTTGTTTTTTGTTGGTTTCTTTGTTTTTTTTTATTTTTTATTTTTTTTATTTGTTTATTAAGTTTTCAACTTTACAATAACACTACCGTTATTAAAACAAACAAACAAACAAAAACAAAAAAACATCCATCCATCTTCTGCCGCTTATCCGGGGCCGGGTCGTGGGGGCAGCAGCCCAAGCAGAGAAGCCCAGACCTCCCTCTCCCCAGCCACCTCCTCCAGCTCATCCGGGGGAACACCAAGGCGTTCCCAGGCCAGCCGAGAGATATAATCTCTCCAGCGTGTCCTGGGTCTGCCCCGGGGCCTCCTCCCGGTGGGACATGCCCGGAACACCTCACCCAGGAGGCGCCCAGGAGGCATCCTTATCAGATGCCCGAACCACCTTAACTGGCTCCTTTCGATGCGGAGGAGTAGCGGCTCTACTCTGAGCTCCTCCCGGATGGCCGAACTTCTCACCCTATCCCTAAGGGAGAGTCCGGCCACCCTTCGGAGGAAGCCCATTTCCGCCGCTTGTATCCGCGATCTCGTTCTTTCGGTCACTACCCACAGCTCGTGACCATAGGTGAGGGTAGGGATGTAGATTGATCGGTAAATTCGAGGGCTTCGCTTTTACACTTCAAAAAAAAATTCTAAAGGAAAAAATCCAAACGGGAAAAAAAAAAAAAAAAAATCTACTGTGTTGTGTTTTGTTGT
>VURO01045506.1:7232-41647 GCA_015108175.1 Pelvicachromis taeniatus | reverse complement strand
AGGTACAAAGCAAACAGTTTAAAATTTAAAAAGACTTAAATATGTTGTACAAAAAAAACAATAACAGCTTTCCCCATAATACTTGATAGAGATTTTCTTTTGACAACATGTGTTCTAGATGTAAATACAGGTTCTTGTTAGTATGTGAGATCTTTCATTTTTTCGTTCTCTTTGACATCCCACTGTTTGTTTTCTCAGGGCCGAGGTGGGAAGGGCAGCATCTATGTGTGGGCGGCAGGTAATGGTGGAATGCAGCATGACCACTGCGGTGCAGATGGATATGTTAACTCCATCTACAGCATTGCCATTGGCGCTGTCACTCAAACTGGGAAGCCCGCCTTCTTTGGAGAGCCCTGCCCTGGAGTGATGGCCGTCACTCTGACAGGGTCCAGCGTGGGAAGCTCATTACCTTTGGTTAGTGTGCGTGTACCTCCCAACACATCTAACAACAGTATTTATCATTAATGAGTGTATATAGAGTATGTGTATGTGTGCACATCAGTGTCAGCAGCCCTGATCTTTGGCTCCTGTAAGCTGTAAGAAGCCTGTTAAAGAGCAGCCACTGGTGTGGTATTTATAGAGACTTGCCAAATGACCTAGGTGACTGCTGGGCACACACACGCAGACACACAGGAGCCAACGAGTGTTAATTGGAGGTAAAGCGTGGCTGTAGTGGCTGAGAAAGAGAGAGGAAGAAGCAGAGGTGTTGATGGCGGAGGTAACACTGAAAAGCCAGGAACAAATGCAGCACCAGCTCCAAGGCTACAGAAACAGAAAGGCCAATTTTATCAGTGTGATATCACCCTCATCTGCGGGGAGGTCTGCCCTTTACCACCTCACATTAGAAGGTGGTTAGACCAGAATGAAGTTGTTTTGTTACTGTTAAATTGTGTTGACGTGTTCTAATGACAGAAGAACCACGGCTGACACAGTAGCTGCTATAGTGTGGAACCAGTAATGGCTTAATTAGCTTCAAACAGCTCACATGTGCCGACCCTTTACAGCATATATACTGGTACATGTAAGATAGTATATCATGTAAAATTAGTTCTTTTGTGATTGCTCCAGGTGACTGTGACCAACATTGGTGATGGATGTGTCACACACTTTCCAGGAACATCCAGTGCTGCTCCGATTGCTGCAGCTATTCTGGCTCTTGCCTTGGAAGTAAAGTGAGTTTTCTTTTCTCCCTACTTATTCTACACTCAAATAATAATATAAAATAGAATTTTGTATCTTGTTCATTTCCGTAGGATTAATTTTGTGCTGCCTATATAGTGAATCCTAATAACACCTGCGACCACCAGATCTTTCATTTAGCACCCCCTGCAGGTCTGGAGTTCACATGTTCACTGCTGATTTGTTTATCGATAGCTCAGGTTAGCAACAGGCAGACCACGGTCCAGAGCCAGATGCTTTCTTTACAGACCTAGATGTATTACAAAATTTTTGCAAATTGTTTATATTTATTTACGGTAAGTTATTTTAATCTGTGCGGGGTTTTTTTTTTTTTCCTTTTTCTTAACAGTGGTAAAGGTATGTACACATGAAATACATAGACCAATCGCGTACTTTCTAACTTATGCCACATGATGCTACTCAGCCAATCAGATAATTTATTCAGAGCATGCGTGAAAACAGAAAACTCCAGAAAGGGGATCAGATAGAGAGAAACAAGGGAGCTTCACTGAAAACTAATTGTTCAGAAACTATTTATTTTTGCTTGTAAACATTATTTTACTTGAAATGAGGAAAGAACATTTTATTATTTCTTTAATATTTTATTAATAGCAGTGTACTACTGTTGAATCCTACTTTATCTATTTTACTTTAAAATCAGTTGTTTACTGGAAACAGACATTCAACTGTTAGACTACTTTCAAATATATTACACCAAATTATCTTGCACATGGAAATGTATGATATTTTTGACCTTTGCTTACATTTTCTCTGACTGGACCTCCTTAAATTTTAACTGAATGCTAATTTAGAGGCCCAGGCCGAGTCAGTGTCTCCTGATGACATATTGATCCATTTACCTAACATCTGAGTTTGTTCAATATCAATAAAGGCATTGCTAACAACATCACCTTTAATTGAAGTTCACTGCTAATTAGCAAATGTTAGCATGCTAACACTAGGGCCGTTTCTCAATATGCATACTTGTGTGTACTTGCATTCTCGCGGACTCGTTATACGTCATCAGTCAGAGACCAAGTACTGCTCCAATTCAAAGTACGCATCAAGCCGAGAACGCGAAAAATTCCCAGATGTGTTCTCGCTCCGCCCCTTTTTATCAAGCATGCATCAGTGGTGACTTGTGTGGACTTGGTACAGCTAAATATCCCAGGATGCATTTCATCCAAAACTCAATCTCGCACCTGAGGCACAACGTTTTCCATCCCCCCGCAGTCTTTCGCTATTCAGGTTATGATATATAAGTATCTTAGAAAACTTCTAAATCATAATGTTTGGTTTATTTCAGTGTTTTATTTGTTCCTGAGTAAATCGGTTTGGCTGAGATTAAAGTTAAGCTTCATAACATATTAATCACAGTTAAATTAAGAGGGGACAGCAGTAAAAACTCCAGACCTGTCACATCGTCAAGTGCGCGGGTGTTCCAGATGTACAAATTGCGAGTCCGTATTCGTGTTCTCGGTAAGTCTGAACTCCCGTACGTTCTTTCGGCAAAACCGGACCTGCCGAGACCGCGAGTACGGACTCGCGTACTTAGAATTGAGAAATGCCTTAGGATATCTTGCTTGTGTAAACATTGCCCTTGCAGATTTGCTAGCTGGCTGATTTTAGCAAGACGCAGAAGCACTGCTTTACCATTTGGAAGTCTCACAAATCTGGCAATATTGTTGTCTTGACACTCACTATAGCGTAAACAGTCTCTATCTGTATTTGTGCATCACAATGGCACCTACACTAGTGGGAAATATCTAGAGAACAGGTAGTGAGTGCTATGGCAGCTGTTTAGATCTGTCAGCTTTTGTCAGCATAATAGCATCACTGAGTTGGAAGATGCTGTTGTGAAACTTTACGGTATTTGTATTTAAGATAAAACCAAAGTCCAAGTTAGAAAATATTTTGGTCCATCTCACAACTGCTGAGTAAAAATTGTTGTTGGTGTGACCACTAGATGGTCTCTAGTTGACTCAAGACCTTGTGCCTGATATCCTAAAATAAAAACATAGGATCATTATTGCTAAAGTTTGGTGTAGTTACGTGAAACCTTTAGCTTTACGTCAACCAAGCAGTTTTTATCTTCTTTTGATTTATTTTGTTAGTCATTATTTCATTTATAATGGAATCATTTTTGTATAAAATATCAGAAAGTTTCCAATTTTATGAAACCAAACGTTGTTTTTTCAAAATGCCTGTTTGCGTCATCTAACAGTTTAAAACTTGAGAAAAAAAAAGAAGCCAGGGTTATTTCTTTATTTCATATTAAAGATTTTAGCAATTCATCAAGTCATTTAGTGGATGATTTTATGACTAAAAGAAACATGTAAACAGAGTTTTGTTTTGCTTTTCTACATTAAAATTCGACACCTCTGATCCTTTCCTACCTTTTTCCCCCCCTTGCTCTCTTCCTTTTCCTCTATTTGTTTTTTTGGTCCCTCCTTTGATGTAGATCATTATTTTCTCCTACGCATTTGTTTTTTTGCCTTTGTCTGAATCTGTAAATTTATCTCCTCACTCTTTTTTCTTCTTCTCACTCCTTTGTCTTGCCTGCCACTTCCTACAATTTCCCAAGCCCCCTTTTTCTTCTTCCCTTCTAACTCGCCAGCTGTCGGTGTGGCCTCGAGCCTGGTGTTTTGTGGTGGTATCGGCGGCGTCTACGCCTCCTTCATGTTATAGATGGTACTAGAGGCCAGCTTTACTGCTCCAGCTGTCATGCTGCCGCGTTTTCAGTCTCAGTCGCTTGGCTGTAAAATGGAGCGCGGGTCCCCTGGGCGAGACGGCTCCCAGGACATTACTGTTAAAGGCTTTGTCGTGACCCGCTGCTACTGACTAAACTATATATCACCTCTCTTGCTCAGACCAACTGCATTCTGCTCACGTCTTTATGGAGCTGGGTCCTCTCTCTCACTCTGTTCGTATATCTTTCTTGCTCTCTTTCTCACACTTGCTCTTTCTGTGTCTTACTCGTTCTCCCCTCAAACACACACATTCATATATTCTGCAACACTCACTTTTGCACATTCAAGAGTATTTTTTTCTTATCTTCATTAATCAGGTACAACCTGTCTAATGTATAGCATCCACAACTCCCTATGCTTTAGTATATGCAGACAGTTTGTATGTAATGTGTATTTACACTATATTGCCAAAGGTTTTTGCTCATCATCACATCCCATTCTTCACCCATAGGATTTAATAGGATGTTGACCAACCCTTTGCAACTATAACAACTTCAACTCTCTGGGAAGGCTTTCCACAAGGTTTAGGAGTGTGTTTATGGGAATTTTTAACCAGTCACCCCGAAGCGCATTTGTGAGGTCAGACACTGATGTTTCATGAGAGTGCCCAAAGGTGTTCTGATGTCAGGACTCTGTGCAATCCAGTCAGTTCTTCCACACCACATTTGCTCATCCTTGTCTTTATGGACCTTGCTTTGTACACTGAAATCTACAGGTAATTATGGGGCACTATCCTGTTCCTGTTTGATTCAAGGAATTGCTGATGCACTTCCTCTTTTCTGTGTTCCAAACCTTATTTTTTCTGCCTGATTTCCAAAAGTTACAGTGATGTTTATAGAAAACAAATCTAAAGATTTACGGCATCTTTGCTTTGCGGCTATTACCTTCTACAAACACCCTCGACTGTAAGCTGAACTTACCAACTGATGACCAACAGCTTCACATTATAAGGTGGCATAGGGTTACATTGGCAGTCTCTATTATATTGATGAATTATATCTTTCGCTTGATTTCCAATAGCAATGTGACTGTTGATCATAAGCATTGAGCCTGTTGGTACACCACTCTGCTCCACATTGAAATATTTCAACTAGTGCTGAATAGATTTCCACGAAATCTGGTACAGACATGCACAGTTCTTAGAGTATGAAGGAGGCTCTAACATAAGCTGGCTAACACTACTATATGTTCAAGTTAGTAAAGTGATGTTACCATTGATCTCAATGCACAGAGCTGCTTGTGTCAAGTTATAGTCAGTCTTTATAATATCAGCCAAAACTAGCCACAGATGAATGTCCTTGATTCAATCGTCACCTCCAATATTAACACGCATACCATCAGTTTAAACCTTTTTTTTTTGCAGATTGGCACAAAATCTACCCATTACTGCTACCGAATAATGATTCTATACCTCTGTCAATCACTCTGTTATCTCCACTCATAATTGTCTTGAAACTGCACTCCTAATGATTTATTAATGTTTCTGTTTTCCTGCAGTCATGATCTCTTTTTTTTTTTTTTCAAAAAGAGAACATGACTGCCAAAAAAGCAAGACTGGCAGTACAGAAGATTTTCTGCTGGCATTGTGGCGATGCACTCTTCAGTGCTGATATAAAATAGCTTCTATGGATTGCTTTCTGTGCTTTCAGAATAGCCTTCAAATTGTTCCCGTGTCACGGTGTCAGTGTCTATGTTGGCCTGTCTGCCTGTTTTTCCATCCGTCTCCGTCCATCCATTTTGACGGCTGTCCAACGAACCATGAGACCAAATCAATTCTTCACTCATCCTGTTTGTCAGTCTTTCTGTCTGTGTTTGCTCACTTTATCACCATGTCTGTCACTTTATCTCTGTTTCTCTCAGTCCATTTATCAATCTGTCTATCCATTTGCTCACGAGGAGATGGACATTTGGCTTTGCTGTGATTCCACCTCTTGGTTTGGACATGCAGTTGTCCACCTTTCTGTCCATCCATTTTAAGTTGACTTTTTTTTTTTGGCTGTCTAGAAAGATGGATTGCCTCTTCTTTAACCCCAGTCATACCTGTTCCGAGATCAGATCACATCAACTTTATCATGTAGTTCCCTTTGTTTAAGTAAGAACTTATAAAATCTCTTAACCACTTTTATCCCTTTGGGCAGTTTAGCCATCAATGCATTGCAGCTGTAGGTGCTTTATGTCAAATTCATGCAAATATAGGTGCCATTTGTATTATCCAGAGTGAAAATGACTCTTCATCAGAGCACAATGTGCATTAACTTGTTTACATTTAGTACACAAAAAGCTGAGGGTGATTTCTTTGACTTTATTTAAAATGACTAAACATTAGTTACAGCTAATATCGCCTAATGTATGATAGCCATATGTGGAATTTTGATATATGCGTCCATCTGGAATATAACTGCATTCAATCAGCTGTTTTATTAGTGTATTCTCTTTAGATAATAATGTTTCTGAAATGCTTGCTTTTTATAAATGTTGCTTACTCAGAAAAAAATCATTGTTGTTTTGGTAAAGACCACAAATAAATTATTATTATGTGTCAAATTAGCTGCAATATAAGAGTTTCACTTTGGACATCTATGAAAATCATGTTCATCATTTTCTAGAATACTTTATTCTCTTACCTTTTCCAGTATTCTCTCTTTCTGTCTGTATCCTTTGAATTGAAAAGACAAACAGTACATATGACCTTCTCTGTGGGGGGTTAAGGGGTAATCAGCCAGTATTCTTATTGGTGCACATAAAAAAGTGAATCCACTCACTCTAATTGGTCTTTACTTAACCAGTGTGCCACATTCACAGACATACACACACACACACACACACATACACAAATCCTCAGCAGAGATATTGCCCATGTTAATGCATACCAGTGAAGGTTAGTGTCATCTGTGCCCTCTTACAAATACATACGCAGCAGGAGGTGGTTTTTTATGACCTATATGCAATGTTACTGCTATTATACATATTGTAAGATATGTGTGGGATTAACATGCTTATAAAACTCATTGGCCTTATAGACCATACCTTAGATAGCCTGGCTGTTTAACATGCCAGTCACATTCCTTCCGTTGACAGGTTTTTGCAACAGAGAGGATTTAGTCTGTTTTCTGGGCTGCCATGCTTTTTGCGATCATACAATGCTTTAGTCTGTTCAGTCAGGGTGGAATGTGAATGTGCGTACCATTTTTTAAAATATTTTATTTATTTATTTATTTGTTTGTTTTTTGACTGTCCTGTTTTGGTACTTTAGCGATTTAGTGAATTACTGTCTGAAGAATGATGCCCAAGGGATTTATAGATATATGTGGCGAGCCGTAGCCCTGCCCCCGAGGGCATGAAGGGCATGGAGGAGATCCAGGCTCCCGACACCTGTTCGGACCAGCGTCTACCACCCTCAGACCGATGGGTTGGTTGACCGGCTGAATAAGATGTCAAAATCCATGATTCGTAAGTTCATTCATGAGGATGAACGCAATTGAGATCACTGGTTAAGACTCTCTGTTGTTTGCAGTGCGGGAGGTGCCCCAGGCCTCCACGGGATTTTCTCCCTTTGAGTTACTGTATGGCAGGCAGCCACGGCGGGTGCTCCACCGTTTCAGCGCCTCATGGACCGGGTGTTGCAGCTGCTCGCTGCTTATGCTGCCGCCTACCTGGATGATGTTATCATCTATAGTGACTCCTGGGCGGAGCATGTGCAGCGGATGGCCGCGGTTCTGGAGTCCCTGAGGCAGACAGGGCTCACAGCCAACCCAAAGAAGTATGCGGTTGGACAGAGGGAGATATAGTATCTGGGGTACCACTTAGGGGATGGACAGGTGCACCCTCAGGTGGAGAAGACGGCAGCGATCACATCCTGCCCGCGCCCCAAGACCAAAAAGGAGGTGAGATGTTTTTTGGGGCTGGCTGGCTATTATCGGCAGTTTGTGCCCAGGTTTGCCTCCTTGACCGATCTCATCCGGAAAGATGCCCCAGATCTTGTCCAGTGGACGGGGCAGTGCCAGCGTTTGTGCAGGTAAAACAGGGTCTCTGTGGGGAGCCGCTGCTGTTCACGCCTAACTTTACCTCCCGTTTCACCTGCAGACAGATACCTTGAGCAGAGGGCTGGGGGCCGTTTTGTCCCAGCAGGTAGAGGGAGCTTACCACCCGGTCCTCTACATCAGCTGGAAACTGACACCCGGTACAGCACGGTGGAGAAGAAGTGTCTGGCAACCCGGTGGGCCGTTGTCTCCCTTTGCTACTACCTCCTGGGGTGCCCATTCACTCTCTGCTCTGACCACATCCCGCTACAATGGCTCCACCACATGAAGGATGTCAACGCCCGGATCACTCGGTAGTATCTGGCCCTGCAGCCTTTTAAGTTCAAAGTGATCCACAAGCCGGGGACGCAGACGGTCGTGGCCGGTTTCCTCTCCGGCGCGCGGGTGGGGAGTAGGTTCGGCTGGATGTGGCCCCAGCCTCATTCGGGCGGTGGAGGTGTGTGGCGGAGGTGTGGTCTCTGGCCTGCTGCAGAGGAGGGGTGACACAGTGAGCTCACAGGGGCAGGCACGAAAGCGTGGTGGGAACAGGTGTGCCTGGCCATGTTGATTGACTATGGGTCTGTGTTTTCTGTTTTAGTGACGACTGCGTAGGAAGGAGGTGGCAACGAAGCAGGAGTGTCTGCGTCCTGAGCTGAAACGCTAACAAAATCGCAGTTTGTGTTGCCACAAATAAAAAAAGGGCTGCTGCCCAAACGTAACGCCAGTGTGTGCGTGTGCGTGTGTGTGTGTTCCGGGGTCCTGTGTCACAGAACTATTAACACCTTGAAAACAACACCATGCTTGAAATATTTTTCCCACAATTTAAAGGGTTGGTCATTAGAAAATATGCATACATACATGGCACATATAATATTCAAAGCTGGGCGCATATACATATTGAATATACACTAGAAAAAGAAGGCATGAATACAGAGACAGCAATATCGTTGATACAATTTTATACATAAAAGGATTTTATTTATGTGCAAACACACATTGTACAGTATAATTCCCCAACTTGTTATGCAAAGATCCAAATATGCATATTAATCATATTAGCAGCTCATCTGTTTATGTGGTGTAAACACTCGCACACACACAGAAGTATAAATCACGCAAATACAGGCGTACATACGCACTGGTCATGGTTCTTGCAATCATACAAGCACACACGTGTACACATGTACTCATTAACCACAGAACTCAGGGCGACATTAGTGGAGTGTGTTTAAAGGAGATTGCGGGCATGCAGTTATTGGACTTTGCCTAATTGATAAACCCATTAGTAACACTTGTTCAGATAACATGGGAGGAATCTCAGTCTGCTCACAGTCACTCCAAATGGGTTCACTTAGGCTTAGAGTGCAGCACATTAAGAGAAGATTACAGAGCGACGTGGAGCTTCTTGCCAGTCCACGCCTCGCTACTGTGAGATTAATAGAGACGAGCTAAAGACAGTGGCAGGGGTAATATTGGACTCTGACACTCCACAGGGTGGAGACAGTGTATATATGTGCCTAACTGTTCAGCAGTTGATGTGTTGTATCTATGTATTTATACGTTTCTCTGTTTGTTTATACATCTGCGTATGTTTTTGGGCTGCTAAGATAGACTCTGTGACTTATATTGTGTGAGATGTGCGTGTATTGATGTGTGTATGTGTGTGCACTTTGCTCCTGTTATGTGCATTTGCCTGTTTATGTGGGCGGCTCTGTGCTTCTCTGCAAATCTATATCTGCATGCGTGTTAGTTTCTCTGCTTTTCAACTAGAGCTGTGATGTAGCTCTGCAGATCTTAATGCGAAGTGTCCAAGCAGAAGATGTGCCGCCTGGGATGAGACAGTGAGGTTTAAACTGCTGCTCGTCTTGTACCAGCACATTACACCCTGCTGGCTAACAAGCTCCACTGTTAGTGATTTCTCCTTCAGTTACTGTTAACATAAAAAGAAAAGAACAAGAAAATTGCACATGCAGAGCTTCTGTAAAGCGAGCATCAGGGTGCATGCAAATGCTTCAGTCTCTTCCAGCTGCAAATATGTCTATGATGCATGATGGAGTGAAACCGATTACTTTAGAGATGGAGGTGATAATGGTTAATGTTTGGCTACTTGCCATGTTTTCAATTTGAGGTTTATATTGAGAAATAGCCCAACCACCAATGAATGGATAGCCATGTAATGTCTTACACTGAGCACCATTTTCAGATTGACTTTTGTGGTTTAGGATAGATGAATTACTGACTAAATATACTGACAGATTTGATGCACACATTTGTGAACCCATTAGTTTTCATCTGAGGTCAAAATGAGGCCAAAATTTGAATGTTTCTCTACTATAATTCTTCCACCAAGGCATAAACAGAGGTGGAGGTTGTGATAATTGCCATTTGTTTGACTGACTGTTTGTCAGCAGGATTACACAAAAACTTCCAAGCCACTGTAATTGGAGAGAAATAAGCCATTTTAGTATAAGAAATTCATTATATGGTTCATTTAACTTGGTTATTTCCTGCCATGGTCTCGGCTATTAAGCAATTTTTAAGCAAATTTTTTTGAAGGCCGTTCCAGAAGCTCAAGATTAACCTGCTTTATTCATTCTAAAACCAGGTTTGATGTCTGTCAGTGATCATTGTCCTGTTGGAACACTTAATTGTGTTTAAGTTTTAATCATCCAGCTGTTAATTTGAGGTGAGGTTGAGGACTTTAGAGGTAGTCCTCCTCCTTCATTAGTCAATCCACTTTGTGCAATGTACTGACAGCAAAATAGCACCTGAGCATGATGCTACCACCACCATGGTTGATAGTTAGCACAGTGTTCTCAGGTTTGAAAGCCTCAGCGTTACTCCTCCAAACTTCTTGTCACTCAATCTTTGTCTCGTCTGACCGTACAATTTTTCTCCAGAAGGCATTTGTCTTGTCCGTGTAGGGAGCTGCAAATTTCACTGAAGCTTGAAGATGTCGTTGTTGGACCAGGGGATTCTTTCTTGGTTGATACCTTCTCAGTCTATGGCGATGCAAAACTCACACCCTGGATGCAAAAAGCAAAAGGTGTTCCAACAGCTTCCAGTTCATGGCAGACTTGAGCCTTAGTGGTTCCTAAGTTATTACTTAACATCCTAATTCATTTCCTCTCATCAGAGGGTGACAGTTTGGGTTTTCTTCCAGACCCACTTTGGGCAAAAGTGGAAACAAATCAGAAAAATTTCTACTTGTACTTTTGTACTTGTTTGATCTTTTAATCAACTGTTATTTAGAAATGGCTCCATAAGACTGTCCTAACTTGTGTAAATCTATAATTCTCCTTGTGTGTATGGATATATTTGACTGTGCAGGCATACTGTACGTTTGACCGTGTGTAGATTCAAGAAAATCCCAAATAATTTAAAACCCAGTTATTAATTTTTAAAGCCAATAAAGATTTGCACTGTACAATCATTCTACCCTTAAAAAAAGAACAGTTAAAAAAAGTCATAAAAGCCCAAAGTTACTATGACATTCGTGTTTATGATGAGTGTGAGGAGTATAAACAAAGTATAATTACAAGTTGTAATTATGTATTATGTAATGTAAGTCATAATCCAGATGGGACAAATATTACTCATTGATCATGCAAAAATATATAGTCAAATCAATAAATCTTTCCTTTATATTGTGGAAACCTGAAAGTGACTGATTTTTGGAAAACTGATAATAAAATAATGGCTCTATTCTTCTTTTCTCCTCTCTTTCCAGCTTACAGCATTTGAAAGTATGGTTAAAAGAATTACATAGCTTGTGCTCCCTACAGTATTTCATTTTCAATGCTTGTTTACTGGAAGAAAAAAAAATTGTGGAGAGTGATGCTTCTAAATGATCGAGAGCTGACATTGTTTTCCTCTGGGTCTTGCTCTCTCTTGCTTTCTTCACCCCTCCATCTTTCTGTCTCCTCGATTGCCCATCTTTGCCGTTCTCTCTCCGGGCTGGACACTTTGTCCTCACGCTCCCTGTCTCCTTCTCCTCATGCCAGTCCTTCTCCTCCTCCTCCTCTCTGCCTGGGCCCAGTGTGAGTGATAAATTATTCGTGGGCATGCTCGGAGGGCCCAGGGCTTCTCATTCCTGCACACAGAGGACTAGCATTGATCCAGCCTGTGGTTCAACTTAATTGGAAACCCAGTTATACCAGCTACAGACACACTCGCGCACGAAAACACAGAGCGCACACGCATGAACATGCACTTCCAGACACTCCACGTACAGTAAAGCCACATTCAGACACACATATGGACTTTTTTATGGTAGAGAATTACACCCGTGTGTAGATGCATGTTTATAATACATGTTTAGTGTCATCGTTATTACACAACACACACAAGTATGTCTCGTTACATTCATTCATGCTTTAAATTCTGCAGAATTAACATTTGTCTACACGTCCGCTGTGTTTTACAGCAAAAATACAAAAAAACCCTCAGAATTTCATACAAGTGCATATTGCATCTAAAATACAAGAACAAGTAGATACGTACACACACAGACACACGCACAAGCACACACTTTTTATAGCCACTAAGCCTGCATTCTAAGCAGCACTAAAGAGGAGTAACAGTCCACAGTGGAGCAATATGGAGGCCCAGGTTTATCGATTGAACTGAGACACTGACTATCATACAGCTAATAGATTACATCAGACACATCGAAGCGGCCCAGTCAATGAGGCCTGATCCTATTAACTGGGGATTTGTAAACAGTTGTGTGCTCACTGTGATGGCTGCTGTGCTGCTTTGTGAGCCTTGGCGAGGAGATGACGGCTGTAAGGGTTTGAGAGGCTGCTCGTATACAGCTGCACTCTGCCCCCGCAGACCAGCGATCACTTGGCTCCTCCATTCCGAATATCGCGGTTTAGCTCACAGAAGACGACGCTGTCAGCAATTATAATTTCACAGTAGCGAAAACAGCTTCGACAGAGTAAGATAATCCATGACAGGAAACAGGAGTCCTTCCACGGATTTTGTTAGTTTGTTGTGTATGAGTTGTCGTATGTTTGTCCTATGTGCAGCAGAAGTAATCCAAACATTCTTTTAGAAACATTTCAGCTTAAAGGCTTAAAGTCAGAGCGGCATTTAAAAAGAAAAGAAAAAAAGTTTGGATTAGTTCATTTCAGTAGAATCAGGTAGTGCTGGTGTTGTGTGCAGTCATTGTGACAGAGCTAGAAATACAATCTTTAGGAGTGTATGTTAACTGGAGAGCTTTGGTATCTGGCTAGCAAACAACAGTCAATCCATTCTCAGCATCAAGTCAGGACACTGTTGTTTGGTCAGGGCCTGTCAGCATCACGTTCTAACACAGCAGGTGTTTCCGATGAGTAATATAAACTCTACTGTTTTTACTGATGTGGCACATTTAACTGTGACAACAAAACTTGCAGATTGGAAATGTTTGTCTTATAAGAAGCAGTTATTGCCATGAAAGAGAGGTTTTTTGTTTTTTTTTTAAACTTAACCATGAAATGTGGTATCTTCACTCCCTAACAAGTGACTGAAAATTCAAATAATAACCAAAAGTAAACTTTTGGTTCATAATAATGGTCCCAGACAGGACGCCTGTCTCCTGGCTGATTTTCATGTAATCACCTGCTTTCTGTATGGTAAAATGGTAAGCAGTGCCATGCATGCTGGAAAATAATGATAAAGGTACATCATAAAGAATGGGATGCTATCATGGTACCTGTTGCATTAAAGTATGACAAGAAGGGGCTTCTGGCCAGGAACAGTATGTGAGTCCAGAGAAAGAGCCCATGTTGCTGCTATTTTGGCAGCTATTGTATTTCACACCCTTGTCCTTCACATATAAACTTCTGCTGCAGCCTGTTTTGCAAGCTAGCATGAGTAACGATTTTATCTATCTTTTTTTGATTTTGTATATGACATTTGTAGATAATAGCTGATCGGATTTCTGGTGGGGATGCACCAAACAATCTGCTGGTAATAGCGTTGTTAAATGGCATCGAACCAGATATGACATTTACCCACTGCAGTAGCAGTCAGTCTGCGTTTAAATGCTTTTCTAAGCGCACTAAAAATAAAAGATAAAAAAAATAGTAACAGCTTCACAAAGAATGCCCCTTAGACTTTACCATGTTGCTGTTACTTAATGCATTTCAACTTTAGGCAATGTTTTTGGTTAAACTCTATATGTGAGAACGGCTGCATCCATCCATCCATTTTCTACCACTTATTCAGTTCAGTGTCACGAGGAGGCTAGAGCTGCTATACAGTGCTAGGGCACAACTTAGACAGGTGGCCAACACAGAGAGACGACTATTAACACGCACATTCACACCTGTGGCCAGTTTAGAATCACCAATTAAACCTAACCCCCACTAACTGCACTGGCTGTGGACTGTAGGAGGAAGCCGGAGTACCCAGAAAGAATCTACACAGACCCGAGGAAAACATGCAGTCTCCACACATAAAGGCTGTGGATGGTGGATTTGAACACAGGACCTTCTGCGAGGCAACAGTGCTACCCACTACTCCACTGTTCCACTATATAATATGTGATCAAAAATATAAATACATCTAGGATGTCATAAATAATTAGTGGATTTACTAGATGTACTGGCACGACTAAGCTTAGAAATCATCATTAACTTGTATTGTTCTACTTTAATAGTGCTTTGAACTTGTGCCAACTAAACTAAAAGCAGTAGAAAGAAAGAAACACACAGTCTAGCTTTCCTACAAAGAGCTCCTGGAGGGAAAAAAACCCAGCCACCTCTGTCTGAAATAAACCTCACAAGTTAACAGCTCAGTTCATCTTAAGTCCATTACGGCATAAGCAATAGTTCTGTTTAACCAGCACTATGGCGGATGCTGGTCGTGGGGTTTTCATATTAATTTCGTGGCCTAAACCTATTCACACGTCCCTTCAGGGGCTGTGCTGCAAAGAGGAGTGAAAACACTGTGAGAGAGAGAGAGAGAGATAGCAGCACTGTGCTCTCAGCCAACAGTATGTTTTTAAGAGCAAAACGACTTTTCCAAAATAAATAGATCTGTGTCGCGGACTGCTAGGAGAGAGAAAAGCCCTCGGTTCAATAATTAATTCCCGAGTCGAGGGTTTTGGAGAGCCGCTGATTGGGCTGATTTTTTTTTTTTTTTTATTCTGTTATGATACAAAGGAGGCCGTTTGAAGTAATTTGTCCCAGAGAGAGCAGCTTGGAATACCATACATGCTTTGATTTAGCAAAGCAAATTTAATTTTGTTTGCTTTATGCAAATTAGCCGGGGCCGCGGGGCTTTCTCTGATTCCACCAGAGGGGTGATGGTGGTGGTGGTGGTGCTGATGATAGAGGTGGGGGAGTGCACACACAGAATCACGCTGCTGCCGCTAATATATAATACACAGCGCACACTCGTACACTCGCACGCACGACGCACGCACGCAGTGAGCAGCAACAGTTCAAAAGTACAAAGCTTACACACCACCCCACGCACACGCACGCACACACACGCACGCACACAGTCCAATCCCTTTGAAATCAAAGCTTAAAATAATTGTTTGTGCGTTGTGTTTTGTTTCATTCTATCCGTCTATTATTAGTGTTACTGGTATTATTCCTATCATGTTGTTTTAGCTGCTTGTTCGCTCTGCTTGCCAGGGTTTTGTTTTATGCTGCTAATGAAAGCTTCTCTCCCCGCTTTTGTTCTGCTTTATTTTTTCCAAATACGTGAATGGAATACATCTGTTTATATCTGCGCCTGATATTTCCCAAGATGTCTAACACCCAGCAGCACAATAATGAAGAGGCTACTTGTGGGTTTTTTTTTCCCCCCTTTTACTTTCCAAGGGCTTTTTTTTTTCCTTTTCTTTAAACCTCCACGTCTTAGTGCAGATTTTGACGGTGACGGTGACGTTACACTTTAGCGCGGAGCCGGATGCATGCATGATGTGTTGCAGTTTTATCATTAATGATGGGAGAAATTAGCTGTGTAGTATACCTTTAATTACCTTCATTCTATCCTTCTGTACTGGAGAAATGAGTGCCTGTGTACAGATGTTGAGGCGCACAGCAGAAGCGTTTCTCCTCAGGAACAGGGAGGGAAAAAAAAAAAAGGTGTTCAGAATGGGTAGCCAAGCGGTTTTCTTATGCTCCATTCAAGTCATTTTCTTAGGGAACAATAATGAGTGGATAAAGCAGAAAAACCCAATTTCCTTTATGCTTTTTATATCCTGAAAAAGCCCTCATTGACGACCCTTTGGTCTTTTGTTATAGAAAACTGAGCTAATATCCTCCAGCTCTCTGCACAGTTTAAAGGTCTTAATTGGATTCCATTAGTATATTGCTTGACATGACACTTGAGTCCGCTCCATTAGAATTCCCCTGCCCGGGATTAAAAAGAAGACTTTTTCTACATTCGACTCTCTTGGCTCTTTTGTTAAAGTCTCATATATTCTTTGTTGGATTCACAGTTTTTAGTGACACCATTATTAAAAATGTAAGCTTGACTTTAAGTAGGTGCTTTTATGTCTAGAGGACCTGCTATTAAAGGTATGGCAGGGTCTCATCGTGGCAGTTTATGTATCAATAAACCTTTGCATTAATACAGTGCAAGCTTTACATGTGGGCCTGATAAAATGTGTTGTACACCCCATAAAACCGTCCTCCAGCTTTTTTCTGCACAAGACCGGAGCGCTGAGCTCCCTGCAGGTTTCTTTTCAGAGTATCACGCAGAGTTGAAGTGTTTCCTCTGTGGTTTCAGTCGGTGTAGAACACAGGCCGAAAGGAAGGATGCGTTTGATGATATTCTGTTTTATGTCTCTTGCCCTAGTCCTGAGCTGACGTGGAGGGATGTTCAGCATCTGATCGCCAAGACAGCAAAGATCCCCGACCCTAAAGAGCCTGGCTGGAACATCAATGCAGCAGGATACCATGTTCACCATAGGTACCGTAAAACATGCATGCAACACAAACATGTGGCGTTACCACTGGGGTTAGTCCCAGCAGTCTGCCAGCATCTCGCCTACTTAGCTTACTAGTAAACTAATTAATGTATTAATCAGTCACATTAATCATTAGGCTTATAGGTTTTTAAGAGCTAAAGTACATAGCTGAAACACTTGTTTTTGGGTTTTTTTACCCTGAGGTAGTGCAGACAGCACAGACTTATAAAATAATTTCTCCAGTCTAAGAAAAATTGCAAAAATATACCCCCCAGAGGCGTTCTAAGGACCTTGAAATATTTGGTGGTGGGTGGGGGGCTCTGCCAAGCCCTGAAATATTTTAGATTTTCACCCAATAAATTTTAGAGTGTGTAAAATGAACATGTAAAGGTTCCTAAGATGGTTCCCTAACATAAAGTGTAAAAAACAAAACAAGTGCAATATAACTTTCCTTTCATTTGCATTGTCATGTTTATTTCCAATAGTAGGAGTAGAACAGTGAAGAAGGATTAATGCCATGATGTAAGTGAAGCACTCATAGGCTTGACTGTATGTTGCCAGTGCTTTAAAATAAATCTCCCAATCTCCTGAGCTTCTGTTTCAATTATGCGACAACTGCCCTGTTTGAGCTGTGATGAACATGAACTGTGACAAACTGTGTTAACTCTGTGTGTTATCTATCTGATACCCTCCTTTTCTTCACCTCTCCAGGAGCTCTTTTTGGTGTCTCATCTCTCTGTGACACTCCTTATCTGCTCTGCTGTCTCCTCCTCTTCTCTTCGCCTCTTGATTAGATTATAAAATGTTTCTTAATCAGTTTATTTTATATGTAGCTAGACAAAAGGCAAACATTTTCTTTTTCTTCTTTATAATTATATGGAAAAGGTTTCCCTTCATAATGTTTATATAATACAAAACCACTTCAGAACCTCTGAGCTCGATTGGCTAGCATAAGTGCTCTCTCGTTCGTGAACCTCAGCTTGTGGATGACTCATCTGTTGCAACAGCAACAGGAGACAACGCCTACTTCACCTCCTCTGACCTCACTTGCACCTTATTGCCTTATACGTCCTTTTGTATGTTTTTTATTTTTAAAAAAAAGGTTATTATAACTATTGACACCAGATGCCAACAATGACTCACTCAGCTCTCTCACTGTTTTCAGGTTGTCTGTCCCATTCTCGTCAACACAATATCTCAAATTTTGCATCAACAAGAACAATCAATTAATTACATTCTGGTTGCCAGCATCACTATAAATATTTCTGGCAATAGCCCATAAATCATACATTAATTATTACCAAACTTCTAATAAATATTCAATAGGAAAAACATATGACATTGTATAGCCACTGAATGATTCAAATAGTTTAAAAAAGCGATTGTTTTGTCTGTCTTCTGTGGCAGATGAATGTGGAAATGTACAGTTGCTTTATTATAATATAATAAATACCGTATATCTTCCATTAGTAGCCCCGGCGTTTATTCAAAAAATTATTTAGCCGGCCCAGCGTTTAAAAGAGACCGGCTTTTATTCCCTTCTCAGATGGAATTGTCGCAGAGGTGAGAGGGAAAGAGGACCCAGGTGCGGTTTTTAGACTGAGGTGAAAAGACAGTGTGTTTACTTATAGTGCTCCAAAACGTATTCCAACACAAATAATGCAGTTCCCAATTGTGCTCCTCCTTTGCTCCCGAGTGTCTCCTTGTCTGTGGTAACTCAGTGCACGAGTGGTGCTCCCCAAAACTTCTCTCCACCCGACTCTCCTCAAGAGGAAGTAAAAGAGCAGAAAATCACAGTTAGCAGGTTTGCTAGCCGACAGTTCCAGTTCAGTGTAATTATCCCACTTCGATGGTCGCTGGATCTAGCTTAAATGCCGCTGGTCGTAGATGACAGCTGATTGGAAACAGCTAGCCGAGTGATGAGACGCGGGAGGTCCGAGTTTTGAGCAACGTTCCAGTCACACTCCAGTTGGTGGCGGTAATGCACCATTCAGTTGTTTGCTAACTGCCAATGAAATTTAAAAAGAAGAAGAAGAAGACGATTTTTGGAGACTACTCCAAAAAGGCTACTATTGGAGACTGCCGTCTATTTGTCGTGACATGTTTTCAAACCGGTATTTATTAGAAACAGGCGTCAATAAGACACAGGCCATTATTAGAAGATATACGGTAAATATATTAATATAAATAAATATAAATATTCTCGCTCTCCAGTTGTAAAATTTTGTAGCCTATATAACAAATATTTTGTTTAAAAAAAGAGAGGTTTAAAATATTTTGTTTACAAACATGTGAAAAGTCGTCTAGCCAAATAATTCAGTTAAATTCACTTTAAATCGATTTAGTTCTGTTTGATTCTATTTTATTTAATTTATATAGCACCAAATCCCAACAACTTTTGCCTCAAGGCACTTTACATTGTAAGATAAAGACCCTACGGTAATATAGAGAAACCCCCACCAATCAGATGGCCCACTTTGAGCATCACTTGGTGAAAGCAGGAAGGAAAACCTTCCTTTTAACAGGAAGAAGCCTCCATTAACCAGGACCAGGTTTTCAATTTGATACTATAGGTGTATCTCCTAGAAATTGTATCTCCCAAGTTTATATAATTGGTGCATCTACTAGGAGACTGAGGGGTAGCACTGACAGCCATCAGTATTTTTGTATTTGTAGTGTGAACGATTAGTGACCTAGTTTGAGTTAATAAAAATTGATATCAAGTTACTGCGGGCAATGTTGTATAATGAGAAGTAGTAGCTGCTGTCAAAGGCACTAAAAACGTCACAATTTTGACTTAAAAATTTGTGCTGCTGTTGTGCAACAATCATATTTGAAACTTTCTGACCTTCTTCTGCATTTGTGTGAATTCAGACATTCAGCAGTATTTCTTCATTTCTAAATACTTGTTTTTACTGCTGAAAAAGAAAGTAGTTCAAAATCATTATCTTCCTGCCTGTGACTGAGTCATTTGAATTGGTTACAGTTATTAGTAGTGACTTTTTGCCTCCATTGTAAATAACAAACAGATAAAAAAAAAAATGCAGATGAACCTTCAGCTGCTGCTTTGTTGGATATATGTTGCTTGTGTCGATAATAAAGATAATCTTTCAGTGGCATTACATCTGTGCTGTATGCTTCATTGCATCTTGTAGGCGTAGAATATAATTCAACAAGATAAAGGATTTAGAGCATAAGGGAAGTTTTATGGGCAGATTTTTTTTTAATGTATGATTCCCTTAATTATACCTATGAACTCTAATTTTGCAATCTTGAAGTTTTCATAACCATTGAAAACATCCCTAAAACTTTTAAACTGCTATCTTTAGAAGGGCATATCCTGCAAATTTGTCGGTCTCTATTTAGTCTGGGGCATTATAGCTACTTATGTTGGCTACTGAATCTACTGAGCTATATTAAAGAAATTAATTAATCTACTCAGTGACCCAATGATCCATCATGGCAGAACAGAATCCCAGTGGTGATAGAAAATCTAGATGCTGGTGGTGGTGAAGATGGAAACTTGAATGGAACTTTGAGAAACTCGAGTAAGGCATACATGGGGAGGAGGAGGGTTGCACAGATGATATTCTGGAAGGGAGAATGATGGAAGAGCGCTGTGATTTAAAGCACATAGAGTGAAGGCTCATTGGCTCAATGAAGGTGGGCAAGAAGATGATTGGACTAGTGTAATGATGTCAGTATTGAGTTTGATAGCGTGGAAATGTGGAAGTGATGCAAAGAAACGTCTAGCAGGCGAACATCAGGGAAAGCATGCAGACACACACAAGCTTCATTTTCAAAGATGGCAGTTAAATATAAACTGCTCAACAGGCAGATGAGCTAAATGGCATTTCAGTTTTCAGGTTTGCGTCCACATTGTACGGCCGACTGCACACGTGCAGTATTGTTTTCATCTGTAGGTTTGTGAATATAAAGCTCCTTTTGATTCACTGAGTTTTGATAATCTTGTCAACAGTTTTACTAGCACGTCTTTTATGTCTGTGCTCTTTGGGGAATATACTTAACTGACCACTGGGGATTTTTTTTGTGCTGCAACAGCACAAGTGGCCTCTTGTAAACATTGAGAAGAAGGCTGAGTAGCAGCATCATGTCCAGCTCTCCATGTTTCCGACCAACCTAGCAAACCAAAGAGTAGAAAAGAAGGATGAAAGTCTGGAAGTGAAAGTCCCATTCTTTTTTGTTGCACTACTCTGTCTTTAATTAGCATGAAACTAATCAGAGCCGATACCAAAACAATTCTGATTCTGTCCACATCAACTGAATCAGAGAGCTCAGACAAATCGGGCAAATTGGGCAGCACGGTGGCACGGTCGCTCGCACTGTTGCCCCACAGCAAGAAGGTCCTGAGATCCACCATCAGGCTGGGGTCTTTCTGTGTGGAGTTTGCATGTTCTCCCCGTGTTTCTGTGGGTTCTCCCCAGGTACTTCGGCTTCCTCCCACAGTCCAAAGACATGCAGTTTGTAGGGATAGGTTAATTGAAAAATCTAAATTGCCAATGGGTGTGAATGCAGGAGTGACTGTGAGTGCGAATGGTTGTCTGTCTATGTGTGTTAGCCCTGCGACAGACTGGCGACCTGTCCAGGGTGTACCCCGCCTCTTGTCCTAAGACAGCTGGGATAGGCTCCAGTGCCCCCCGCGACGGATGGATTACAAATCATATCAGAATTTTCATTCTGCCTGTTGGCCAGATGTGTCTGGGGTGGAGCAAGAAAGGTAAATATAATAATCTGTTTTTTGGACTGTTAAATATCCTATAGAATGTATGTTCAGCTAGTTCTTAGCCTATACTGACCTTTGCACTTCGGTAGTATGTTGCCGCATCCAAGTTTTCCTGGCTAGGGGAAGTTGTTTAGCTCAAACTTGCACATACACCTGGTAGTTGGGTCGGATCACTTCCACACCATAATCCAACCTCACACAAGGTTCTTGGTGTGGTTATTTTGTGTTCACAGCTAGACAAAAGATCCACGCCAAAGGGGGTAAAAAAAACCTGATTTAAACACCTCAAGAGACTTTTCTGAACCAAAGTAGTCACCCCTATACAGTGCCCTGTTGGCTTCACTTGCAATACCCAGGAGCGGTGTCCATCTTTTATGTACAGTTTATATCTGAGTCAACCACTAGCAGTGACCTGATGTGTGACTCTGTAAACAAGGCAGGCTAAAGCCTGTACTGGGAACTCTAATCACATATAACCTCTATCATTCATAAAAAATATAAGTAAGAGAAAATCTCAAAACATATTTTTCATTAAATTTCATGGCTTTTTAATAAAATAAGCTCTATTAATATTTTATCTGTTTAACCTTAGTACTCAAATGTTAACATAACAACCAGACTTCTACTACCCATCCACTGATGCTGATTACACACACACACACACACACACACACACACACACACACACACACACACACACACACACACACACCTCTTTTGTCTGTGCTCACACCTACACACTCTCCTCATATATAAAGTGCTTCAACCACAAAAAGCAGCAGTCTGTTTTATGACAGTTGAGACAGGTGATCTTGTCCGGGGAGGAGTGTCATTGTAATCCTCTAATGTTATTATCACACCCACAGCGTGTCTGAGTGTCCATACCTGCAATGATTTACAGACACAGGCTGGAAGAACTGGAGCTTCTCTCTCTCTCTCAGTGTAGAACCAGAGTGAGCGAGAGAGAAACCCATGCTCTTCTAGACATCCCATAAACGGTTTTACAATGCTTTCACAGTGTCTGCCAGGCGATGACATACTGGTAATCAGTCATAGTGTTAGTGATGCTTTTCTCTGTTCACCATCTCACTCACCTTAAGCTTGCTTCTCTTCATCTTTGCTGTAACTAACACTCCTCGCCTCTCTTTGTAGTTTTTTTTTCTCAGCATTCCTCTTTGCTCCTCTTCTTTTCCCTTTTTGCTCGCTGTTATTCTCGCTCACTCCTTTCTTATTTCTCTCTTCCATCCCCTCTTTCGCAGCATGCCATGTCATAAAATAGATTGTAATTACTGTGTTGCTGTGAGAAGAATGGATTAATTAAAATATAATGATGCCGATCACACCAGCGGGCGTCTGTTGAAATCTGCCCATTTAGGGGCTATGGCAGAGGACTTGTAATGCCCCGATCATACTGCAGCGGCCACACTAATTATAAAGAATGGTTTATTACATGCGTCAGGACGGGTGGACTAGGTAGTGTCACGAGCACAGGGTCACTTACCATCAATAAGGTTGTTGCAATACATTGAAGATTAGATGTGATTTCTGTAATGAGAGGATCCAAGTTTAAGAAAATTAAAAACGGTACTGAAGCGCTTCGCTGTACGAGGTTGGACAAGAGAGGCTTTCATTAGTACTTGAGGTCCTGAGAAGAAGATGGCTTAAATAAAAGCAGGAAGAAAATTATAAGGAGCAGAGTGTGTTTTCATTATTAATATTATGATTATCACATAATAGTCCAACTGTAGAAAATTGTGTTTCTAAAAGGATTTCTTATAGTAGGTTTTGGACAGGCATAAAGTAGATCTGTTATGCTAATTTCAACTTTAAATCTTTTTGGACTCTACTAGTGTAACTTGCTTGATTCTGAGTGTAAATAATCCTTATTTAGTCTTATTTATTATCTTTGTACTGGTCCTTGTTGTTTCTGAAACAAGCTGTTTTAGCTCCTTTGTCTTTTGTATCATTGGCTCACCTTCATAAGTAGCAGGTCTGAACAGCAGTTGTATGTATGAGAAGACCAAATTAAGGAGATCTGCTGTCACTGGCACCATACAGCATAGAAAAAAAAACCTGAGTGTTTACAGAGCAATCTGAATCCTGAGCTTGTGGTTCACAGGGACTGCATTCGCATTCGCTGACCTAATTATTTATTTGATCATATTTACAATGACCAACCCCTAGAAATGCATAGGACAGACATAAGAAAAAGGTATAGAGCCATTTTAGGAGTAAGCAACAATACTATGTTGTAGAAATTCAATTCAGTGTTAGTTATATGGCGCCAACTCAAAAAACAGTGGCCCCGAGGCACTTTATATTAAGATAACGATAAAGGTAAGAACTTACCTTAAGCTATTATAAGGTAATACCTTATGGTAGTGGAGAGAAAATCCCAACAGTTACACAGCTCGCTTTAGCTTGAGTGTCATTGAGTGGAAGGCTTTAGAAAATGTGAAAAGGGCATTGATTTTTGACAACTGTGTTTTCTTAAGTTTTACAGCCTTTACTTCCAGTAAAGACCTCCTCCATGGCCATTCATACTACAACAAAATAACTAAGTAATAGATAAATAATTGTAATCAACTAATAGAAATCAGAGGGGCAAGTACTTAGCGACAGTGGGAAGGAAAAACTCACTTTTAACAGGACGTAACCTCCAGCAGAACCAGGCTCAGGTAGAGGTAGCCATCTGCCACAGCAAGTTGGGGGTTGAGGAGAAAGAGAAAAAGAAAAACTAAATTGAAACTGAAACTGCATTTCAGCTGATGCCTTTTCCTCTAAAGTCAAGAAATATTTTTCTTATTGTCCAAAAGTTTCATTTTGTTACCAAAATCAGCATGTTAGTCCGCTCAATAATGACTGACTTTGCCATGCTGTCAGCGGCAATCTGTCGCAAACTCCAGTTTCTTGTGAAGATTCAAATAACAGCTTTGAAGTGCAGTTTTTAGCAAACATTAATCAAACAGCATCAGTAGTTAGAGGCTATACAGCAGAGGATTACTGATCCGTCAGAGCGAGACGGTGTTCGCAGGATGGACACAAAACGCAAACAACAGAGCAGAACATTATTTCTTCTTTCAAAAAGTTAGCTTTCGCTTTAATTGAGGAAAATCAGAGTTGTTGGATGTAACCTCTTTAAAAGTTTTGTTGGGAGCATGTGCGGATTGGGGACAGATGGCTGTAGAGAAAGCATCGACTGCATGGCTTTGTTAAAGCTGCAGGAAAAATAGCTTCCTTATAGATGTTGGGTGAGTTGGCATTGATGTGTGTGTTGGGGGATTTGGCGGGGCGTTGGGTGGGTGGAATGGGTCGCACGCATCCTAGAGTTCCCATCTGTTTGACCTCCATATAGACTGGGAGCTTTAGTAAAAAGCAAAAAAAAAAAAACCCAACTCTGATGTTGGGGAGCAACCCACCACCCTCCGCCTCTCCACCCTCTGCTCCCACTGCCATGACGACAATAAACATGTCAGCCGCCACACGCCACAGCAATCTGCAATCAGATTTACTGTGCATGAAATATGGTGGTGCTTTTATTGGTCCAAAGACTTGTCACTCATAATTTATAGGCTGTTGCCGGGCCGGCTGTGATGTCAGACGGCTCCCAGCACCCTCAGGAGAATCAGAAGAGAGAGTGGGGTGGGGTGGAGAGTGGGGGGGGGGGGGGGTGCGGGGGGGGGGAGGGGGGGGGGGGGGGGGGGGGGGGGGGGGGGGGGGGGGGGGGGGGGGGAATAGAGATATAAAAGGACAAAAAAAATGTGTGTATGAGTGTGAGAGGGGAGAGAGAAAGAAAGGTGATGGAAATGGGTGAAAAGAGGAAAAAGGAATAACATGCATCCATCCTGTCTCTCTCTGTGCTGAGTTTATCAGACTGAGGGAGTGAATGTGTCAGGGCTTTTTTTTCTAGGAACTCTACAAATGGATCTCCCTCTTCTCTCCGTTCCTTTCCTCTCCTCTGGCGTTGCTCTGTAGTCTTTGAACATTGACACCTATTGATCACATGGTCTGCGAAGGGAAGAGAAAAAAAAGAAAAAAGAAACAGCAACAAATCTGCGTTTCACATCTCCACTCAAAGCCTCTCTAACCTAGAAATAGAAGGAGGAGAGTCTGCTCAGAGGGATGACGTACGGAGAACAAGCAGAGCGTCCAGACGGGCTTAATTTCATTTAATCTCTTCTGATAGCATAGGTGCAACTACAGTAATTATCCTGTGGGAGATTGAGATAGAAAATAACAGTGGTGGAATAGATCAAAGAAACGCTGCCCTGGTTGCAAGAAAACAAAGTGAATATCAAGGAGAATGCATGAGTGGTGAAATGGTGTCTTAAAAAGGGGGGTGGGGGGGGACTGTTATGGCATTAAAAAATGAGATAAGATTCAATCCCTCTTTTGAAAAATGATACTCTGTTCATGGAGAACTATTAGAATGTTTACATTTGCGGCATTTTGTTCCATATCAAAATAATTAATTGCCTCCATTTTCAAATTAAAAGTACATTACAACACAATTAAGGATGCAAATGAGTCTGGGCCTGTCGCGAGGAGCCAGAAAAAGTGAAAGAGTGACTGCGTTGATGTATGAGGCCTCGCGTGCCTTTTTGTGTATTAGGTGTGTCGCAATGGATCATTGTGCACGACTGTGTGTGTTTGCGTAATCAAATACAGAAAGAATGTGTCGTTATTGACGAGGAAGACTCAGTGTTGAAATTTCATCAGCTCGGGGACATAAATCAGAGCTCTGCAGTAATAAACAACAGAGTAATTAGGTCACTCTTCCCTCAGTAACTGGAAGAGCTATTCTTTTTGTTTTTAAGGCCTCTGCCGTGGGTTTGAAAATCACCGGACATGAACAGTTCGCACACTTTTACATGCACACACACACATATTTCTAGGTCTGTCCTCCCTTTCAAAGGCTCTGACCTCCAACGAGCCTGTTTCATGAAAGATGTCTACATCGTGGTAGGATCCACGAACGGTAAAACATAATTTTGTCATAACCTTCCCTCTTCGGAGGGAAAACAGATATAAAAGTATATAGCCTGTGGTTTACTGCAAGTCCCCCTCACCCAACCTGGCTGCACGCAGGGGTTGATGGATGCTGGGCGTCGGCCGCCTTTTAATTGCTCGTAAATTTTTGATCCAGGGGAAAAAAACGCCACATTCTCCTTGTCCCCCGGCGACATGGGTGACAGTGCCGCTCAGGAGGGAATAAAAGAGCCTCGGCGAGGAACAGCGGGAGGATGGGAGGTAGAGGAAAAGGATACACACAGGCACAATGACACACTTTCAGATATAAAGACACGCAGGTGCAGGAAGCATACTAAGTAGAAGGCCTTGTGAGCACACGAAGGACCTTTAAAAGCTATCGCTATGATGAATTTTTATACGGTGAAATCTTTTATACTGTCTACATCGACAAAAAGCAGTAACAGTTATTTTCTCTTTATAAATCACGATGATACCAAATGCCATCCCTGGCTTCTAGAAATGATGTTTGTAGATATTTTTGATTAACATATCAAGTCATAAAGTCCCCAATGTCTAAAATACCCTGGTAGATTTCAGTAAACAAATCTACAACCATAGGTATTGTGTAAATTAGATTTCTTGAATGCACACTGACAAGAAGGGAGCGAGTGAAAACTTGTAACTGCTGTGGTGTAAAATCATTTTGAGTGAAGATTTCAAAGGTTATCGCAGTATTGTAACACAAATGGGGTGAAGCCTGCGAGCTTTTGCAGAAAGACAACTTGAGCTGTGCTGCATCGTACACGTGTAACACGCCTCATCCCCACCACGTCATAGACCAAAAACACCCTGCAAATTTCCCGTTTGACATACTGCAGCTGCTCCCTAACTATATAGCTAAAGTATTTCTAGCTATATTTTTTCTGCTGTAGCAAGGCGTTTCAAACATGAGTTGAAACTAAAAGTGTTTAAATGCTGGTAATGTGAAAGAAATGTGAGAGATGCAATCTAAAGTGAGACAGTGGAGTCTTTACATTCCCCTCTTTAGTGGCCTGCTTGCAGCACTGAAATGTTGGTCTTACTATTGGCCTTCAAGAAATCCTTATTTTTTGACCTCTGCTCTGTTTGTGTAAAAAGTACACAAATAGCACTTTAATTTTTAAATAACAGGAAGTTTTGTCAAGGAAAAACACTTTTTAGTCTTGCTTCATTACCTCTGTGGGAATACAGGACACAAATTGTCCACGTCGAGCACTTACTGCATCAAACATTACAGGGCAAAGAACTGAGGTGCTGTAGCACAATGTACATGCATGCCTTTTTTCTTCTTTTTCTGTGGAAGTGTTCTTTAAGCGTCTGCACGGCGCTCACAGTAATGAAGATGAAATTGAAAAATGGGCTTTAAAATCCATCTCTGCAGACTTGCGACTGTTGCCAAGCCTAACAGATGCTCATCTGATCGATTTCCTACCCCGTTTGTCTTCTTCCCGAGATGAAAGTATGAGAAGATAAATACAGGTTTATCCCACCATTTGCTTGTTCATTGCGGTAAGGTCCGACAACCTGCCGGGGATTTTGATTATTTCCTTCTTCCATGTCAGACTCAGCCTAGCATCAGATCCTATCACGATTTTTTCCTCTTTCTTTCCTCTCTTATTTCCCTCCCTCTTCCTCACCCCTGCTGTTTGTGTTGTTCCAGTCTCATTTGGTGGTTCTCAGCGCACCAGGTTTGGCCTGTTGTGATCTCTTCCCTCTCTCTATCGATTTTGCCTCCTCTACCTACATCCCCACTCCCCCGGGGCTGGCCAAATCAGGACACACGGTGATAATCCAGAGGTCACACTCTAGACCCGAGTTCAGAGGTTGAAGGGTGCTGGTCAGGATCCTGCTCAGCTCTGTGTGTGTGTGTGTGGTTTTAATCAGATTTTGTCCGCACACATGACTTATACTCAGACATATATAGATTGATATAAAAACGTGCAACATATTTGTTATCAAATAAAATGTAACATTTTATCTTTAGTGTATGTTTCTTGATAATGTAAGTGAACTAAGATGTAACTTTGTCACCCTTAAAAACAGTCACACTATCCACTATTGTGCTATGAATACGGTGGTTTGATGGTTTGAAGGTACATTCTCTGCAACTTTATTTTTTTAATGGAAAATGGAATTATGACCGAGATTCCACAGTTTTCATTTCTCCTTTACGATTGCTAAATTCTAAAGTCTGAGGGCATAATTTGACTAGTAATCTCTATAAATAGATGTCCTCATAGAAATATGCAGAATCTGTAGGCAAAGAACAAGACTTTTGGTACAGGAAGCATTCAGGCTTCTATTTTTAGTCCACTCGTAATCTAAACACTATATGTCTCTTAAGTCTGACGTCATTAGCCATTTCGGGGTCCAAACCCTTTTTCTTCTTCTTCTTCTCAAACACTGTGGCATGACTGACAGTTTAAAACACTCCAAATCTTTTCATCTTAAATGAAATGTTCAGTGTGGCTGCTCTCCCAGACGTTACAATAAAGTATAACATCCAGACAGCCATGAAAAAGAGAGAGTTAGTAGTTAACAGGAAGTTAGCTCGTAAGTTTCCATCTAAAGATGATATACCATGTTCTGACAGAGGTATTTCTAAAAGAAACAAAACAAAAACATACAGTTCTGCTATACAAAAAAAACAGCTGTGATGAAATAAACAGCAGCTATGTTTGCGTTGTTATTAAAGTTGGGCTAGCTGACATATAATGGTGTGCTACCTTGTGGTTAACTACAGAACTATGGTTAGGATAATATAACCACATTAGCAGAGTGAAGAGGATGAGTGGGAACTGTTTTCCCCTCAGTAAAAGTTCACGTGAGAGTCTCAGATGGGAACAACAAGGTTTGAGCAGGCTTTGATGGCGTCCAGGTAAACGTTCAGGGTAGAACCGGCTACAACAGCCATTGTCATCAGACAGTAGCCAGTGGGTTGCCAGATTGCATGGTAGTAAAATGGACTTTTTCAGCATCTGGCTGTCCTCCCACTGCATGCAAAGAGGTTTGTTTGTTTTTGTTACAGGTACCTTGCTCATTTAATTAAGATTGTAATATTTTCACATCCTACTGTTATAAACATAACCACTCATTTTAAAAGCTATATTTAATAGAGTGATGTAATTTTTGCTGACCATACAGTTATACCTTTTGAACAGCTTTTCAACATCTTCTTTTCAAGTATGTAGTATATGAACACCGCTTCCATTGCGAGACACAGATAGCCACAGGGTCTTCTCAGCGACAAAGCACCTTTTACAAAAACAAAAACGGAATCAGGAGAAAGTCTTATGGATAAAGTCATCGCTGGCAAATGAAGAGTGAGAACATCTTAGCAAAAATGGAAATATGCTGAGAATAAAGAGGAATATTTTAAAAAGATATCGACAATGCATGTCTTTTTGGAGCAAGAAAAGGTTTAATTTTAATAGAATGAAAATAGTTATCCAGATTCTCTGATATCGCTGTTACAGTTTTTCAGAGGCTAACCAACTTAGCTCCAGTCGTGCTGCCGGCTGACCGCCTCGCAGACCCGCGGCTCTCTTCCACCGGCCACAAAGGGAAAGAGAGATGGGTGAGCCTGATCAACCCCAGTAGTGTCAACCCAATTACTCATTCTCTTAAAGGGCTATTAAAACATAATTGCCCAGCGATTTACATCCAAGTTAACGTGGCCCCGAGATAATTTATTATTTTCCATAAGCCCTATCTTTTGTGTGCCGACTGAAAGAGTGTGTGGGGGAGAAAGAGAGGGAGACTGTAATTTCCTGAGTCATGAAGAAAGGCATGTTGGCAGCCCAGTGTAATTGTTTAAACCCCACTCTCAGACACCTTCCAGTCACCCCCTTTTAATCCTCGTTATCGCTCTCATTAGCCTGGGGTCAGGGGTCAGCCAGCTCCCCCTAGAAACACAAACACAGCACTGGGAAGAGGAAGTCATGGATGGTGGGCTGGAGGAAGGACTCGGTGAATGGGATGGAGATTTTCACTTCAGTTCTGTGCATCTTGTCTTTGCTTTATCCGTCTTTTTATTAGAGTTAATATCATTGTTTTAGGATGGGAAAATATCTATGGAAAGTTTGTGCTGTATGGATTGTACAATTTGAGTTACATAAATGACACAGTTATGAATGACTGTTTAGGTGCTGTACCAAAGCATGTAAATCCCATAGTAATTAGAAAAGTAACTGAAATGTATGAAGTTATTAAAGAAGTTAGAAGTTATTATGTGTATACAAAGCATGGATGCCAGTCAACACAGACAGACCAAGAGATGTTGTTTCCAGCTAGACAGACAGACTAGATCGACTAGCATTGCAAGCTAACACATTAAGACTACTGGTCTTGACACAAATATTGGAGACGAGAGATGATCAGTAAGTTTACATAGCTGTTTTTCCCAGAGGCCATTTGCTGTCCTTTTCCCCTTTCATTCTGTTTTTATGACCAGAATCAGTTATTCTTTTCTCTTCGACAGTGTTTAAGATGGACATAGCTTGGTCTGAAAAGCAAGGGTACTATGGAAGTGTCTTCTGGTTCCATTCACTGTAATGGCCCCCAAGAGGGGCAAGACCTGTGGCTACAAAAAGGCTGCTTATAAAACATTAGATCAGTTTTGTAAATTCTGGTCATTCAGAAAACCGGATTATCTGGGTGTGCTCAGTCATGATTTGTTAGCCAGTGAGCTTGCAGTTTCCCAGTTCTGCCCCCACTCTTGTCATGGGCATTTGCAAAACGCCAAGATGGCAACAGCAAAAAAACCTCTTCTAGAGACTTTAGAACTGGACTTGATAAACCAGTGGGTGACATTATACATTATATTACACATTATAAAATGTGTGGATAAAAAGACAAAAGATTGCAGGAACCTTTTTAGTTAGAGTACAGCATCACGTCAGGTAAACTTGTGGGACATTGATGTGGTCAGTTAATTAGCACAGGGGGTTGATAATCAGTTCCAGCTGCTTTAGTGTTAATGAATTTAACAACAGGTGCACTAGAGGGGCAACAATGAGACAACCCCCAAAACAGGAACATTGTACATGTCGAGGTCACTCCTTTTTTTATCTGACTGTTTTTTCACTAGTTTTGCATTTGGCTAGTGCCAGTGTCACTAGCATGCGGTGATACGTGGACCCTGCAGAGATTACACAGGTAGTCCAACTCTTCCAGGATGGCACATCAATACGTGCCATTACCAGAAGTCCAGCTACAGCAGCTTAAACTGTGTCACATTTGTATGAATTTAGAAGATGATGCAGAAAATTTATGTTTTTTGTTATGTGTCTTTATAACCTGCTGCTAAGTCTCTTTGAACCTTCTGGACCTGCTGCTATTAAAACACAGGTTGAGGGGTGATCAGTTACATTTGAAGGATCTTTATCACCAAGAATGCAAATTCAGACAATAAAATTTCACTTTGGTAGTGTGGCAATACACTAAAGCCCACGTCTCCTTTATTAGGCCATAGGAGAGTGTCAGAACTGAACACACTGAGTAACCTTTAATGTTTAAGTGCATGCAGTTTAATGTTTGAGAGCTTTAATGTGCAACTGTCATGTTTGAAATAAGCAGCAGCACCAAGCACATACTGAGCACTAATCTAAATGTATTATCGGTTATATTTAGGCCTATTTTACTGCTCTGCGTGAGTCTCAAATCTCCAGAATAATTTTCTGTAGCATTACTTGTGTTGCATTTTAGTGTTATATTTTTTAGGCTTTGTATAGCTGTCGCTCATTCCTCTGATAATGTCTCTGATTGGAGTAGGCGGTGCTCAATTGATCCATTTTTGTAAATGGAAGTTAAATGATGCATGAAACATCCCTTTTCTTTCGTGAATTGGCCCAGAGCCTGAGGCAGAAAGCTTGGTTAACAGACAAAGTTGATACCCACCATCTTGAAACCCATTTTAAGTTTTGTCAAACCAGCTAACCCAAAGATAGCCTTCCTGTTTTGAACTTGCTACATATTATACCCCTCTGGACAAACTGGAAATTCACGTGGCTGACTGTTTTGTGTTGTCACCTTGCTTGAGAACTGTGTGACAGCTTCAGTCAGGCGCTTCAAAAAACACGTTTCCGTTATTTCATTGGTTTGTGCTCACCTAAATCCAAGCATCAGGAGGAAGTCGCTACAGTTGTTCTTTGGATTCAGGATGCCTCCATGTCTCCCGTGTCTTCATGTAGCCCAGACTGACTGTGTCTTTTAGAGGTCAGGACAGCTTCTTCTTGTTCCTCGAGATGGTTCTTTTTATGACCCCAATCAGATGTTACTCTGTGATGCATGAAGCACCTAAAACGTTTGCATGTACAATGATTTGCATTTACCTCCTAACATTCTTTCTCCCCAATGAGTTTGGATACATAGTCTCACTCTAGTAATATATTCCCTGTGATAAATGAAGTTCAAGTTATAGTATGTTCTGAAATTAATTCTCAAACAGCTGCTTAAGGTGTTAGAGAATATAATTTACACCTACGAGCACGGTGTAACATGCTAATGTCACTCCCTGTGCCATCCAGTATGACACCGTTTCAGCTTGATAGGCCATCAAAACATAATCCCACTATCATGTCTTTTGCTTTTACATCAGCTGTAAATTTATTTCCAGCGTAGTTCTCAGAAACTGTCTCCCACTGTTGCTGTGATCCCGCTCACCTCCACTGAGCCGTCTACAGGAATCACAACCTTGTTTCCTCCCCAGTGTCCTTTTCTAATTGAAGCTAATAAAGATCAATTAAAGTCATTAAGGGCTTTTCTTAAACGAGGCCTGGCTACTAAATGCATTAGCAGGCTCTCTGTCTTCCTCACTATATACTACATGTCTCTCTCTTCCCTAATTGTGTATGCACTGAGGTGAGTTAGGATCTGTGGAGGCCGAGGTATTTCCAGGGACATATCATTGAACAGTACTGCTAGCTTCTCTAAGAGCTGTCAACCACTGCACCTGAGGCCAGCACCATTGGATTTGCATTATTTCTGCCACACAGATATTGCTGGGATTCAGTCTGCTTTATGTAATTATCAGAGACGTTCTACAGGGAAAGTATCATTTTACTGATTGTGATTGCCCCTGTAACCTCATAGTGCTCAAGTAGGACAAGAAATACATACCACACAGTATTTTAGTTAATGAGTTACTGGTTACCTGTTTTATACAAGTTCTATCATTTACTTTTCATTCTTATACTCTTTCTAATGGCAGTGCTTTTCTTTATCCAGCGATCGACCCTCTAGATCAGGAGCCTAAAAAACACAAAACATAACTTATCCAAAAAGAGGCAACAGATGTCCACAGAATTAATGCAGCTACTCAAGTCAATACAAATGCAGTAAATAGATCTACAAAGACATGCACATTTCAGTCATTATACAAAAAAATAGAATTAAAAAATGTAGTAAATTCACACGTGCATGTGCGTACAGTATGTTTGGTTATACTAAGACACTGAGAATGGTGTATCTGTAAAGCTAGGGTCAGAGCGATACTGCATTATCCAGCTACTGTAGCACTCGAGCTCTATTCTTACCACAGATTCAACAGAAAACAAGTGATGTGACAGAGCGATAAGAGAGATGAAGAAGAAGGAGAATTGACCCATTCACAGGACAGCAGGGAGCCTGATGGTGCTACCGTGAGCTGACAGGACTGTCAACACACTTCACACAACGGACTGTGTGTGTGTGTGTGTGTGTGTGTGTGTGTGTGTGTGTGTGTGTGTGTGTGTGTGTGTGTGTGTGTGTGTGTGTGTGTGTGTAGTGGTGTTGTGTGTGTGTGTGTGGGTGCTGTG
>VURO01045503.1:0-13409 GCA_015108175.1 Pelvicachromis taeniatus | reverse complement strand
CCGGCGGTTGTTGGAGACCGGCTCTTATTCCCTTCTCAGACAGAATTGTCACGGAAGTGAGAGGGAAAGAGGTCCCAGGTGCGGTTTTTAGACTGAGGTGAAAAGACAGTGCGTTTACTTACAGTGCTCCAAAACATATTCCAACAGTTCACAAATAATGCAGTTCCCAATTGTGCTCCTCCTTTGCTCCTGAGTGTCTCCTTGTCTGTGGTAGCCCAGTGCACGAGTGGTGCTCCCCAAAACTTCTCTCCACCCGACTCTCCTCGAGAGGAAGTAAAAGACCAGAAAATCACAGTTAGCAGGTTTGCTAGCCGACAGTTCTAGTTATAATCCCACTTCGATGGTTGCTGCATCCAATGCCACTGGTCATAGATGACGGCTGATTGGAAACAGCTGGCTGAGTGATGAGACGCGAGAGGAGCGTGGAGGGACTTCCGGGTCGAAGGTCACCCAGCTACTATTGGAGACCGGCGTCTATTTGTCGCGAAATGTTTTCAGACCGGTGTTTATTAGAAACGGGCGTCAATAAGAGACAGGCCACTAATGGAAGATATACGGTATAAATGTTGGGAATGCTGTCAGCGACCTATGTAGACTCAGTTGCAAGCCGTTCATGGCTTCAATGACTGAGACCTCACAGGCTTAACTGAAAAAAATCACTGGAGCTTTTGTAATGACATTGATATATTTGATAGTTTAATGAGGTGGTTCTGAAACTATGATAACGACGGTCACATGACAAAAAGCGGAGTTGAATACGTAGAATAAGAGCATGATAATGCTCGTAGACTAACCTTTACATAAACGTCTACTTGGATCTATTTTGTTGTTAATAACCAACCAAAAAAAAGTTTGAAAAACAATAGTCTGACTAGATGAGTAGAAGAATTGGTGCCACTTGCTGTTTAGTTCTACTTACATTTGATTGGCTCAAATAAGACAGACCTGATTAAATGTTCTCATTTCTGATTGGCTGAGAAGTCCTACGATGGGCGACTGACCTCATGTCAGGTGTAACAGAGCATAGGCAGGGACTTGAGGTCGCTGATCTGCTTCCAACCTGATTCACTGACTCATTCTGAGCATGACTCTGTACAGTAGACTATCAGTAGTCCATTATAATATATACTACACATGTACAGAATACCTGACTCAAGTGATATTCTCTCCGCGTAAGCAGCCACACTGCAGGAGTCTGATCTGCAGATTAAACATTCAAAGACACTTTTGGTCCAGACCAGTTTGGCTAATCGATAAAACCAAAGGAAGTTACCCAAACTGGGTTTTTGTAGCTTTCCACACAGGCGAGACCAGTTTTATTTCAGACTAGACTCATTACAGTTAAGTCTGGATAACCAGAAACAGGAAGTATAGCCCTGATTTCCAGGATGTCTGTAGTATAAGGAAGAATTACAAGAAGCCAGACTTTGGTCATCTGATACCGATCAGATGTTTAGCTTTATTTAAGTAGAACCGAAGGTTAAGATTGGACGAACCCAACGCAAAAACTTCCTGAACTTTTGGAGAATTTTATTTTATAGTGTATTCAATTCAGTTCAGTTCTATGCAATTTTATTTAGCATTAAATCATAACAACCGTCACCTCAAGCTGCTTTATAATGTAAGGTAATAGTTCTGGTGAGTGTTTCTGTGGATAAAAGACACCGTTAATTTATCGTAGATTTAAATGTACGCATGATTGATTTCTTCATTGAAAAAACGAAACCCGG
The DNA here is from genome assembly GCA_015108175.1 of Pelvicachromis taeniatus. Classification (NCBI taxonomy): domain Eukaryota; kingdom Metazoa; phylum Chordata; class Actinopteri; order Cichliformes; family Cichlidae; genus Pelvicachromis; species Pelvicachromis taeniatus. The sequence continues at coordinate 11,679 of VURO01045503.1, read as the reverse complement.
TTTAATTGAAACTTCCACTGTTTCCAGATTGAGCAGTAGCTGCTTACAAGCTCTGAATATCACATTTGAATAAAGACTTCATAGACTAGTCTACCAAAATATTACTTTTTTAAATAAACTTTGTCTACTTTATATTTTACACTATAGCTACATTTTATTCTACCATAATATATATTATACAGACCATATAGTCTACTGTAATGTGCTGTAAATAGTCTGTACATTCTATATTACTTTATCCATAAAAGCGTGTCAACATCAACTTGTAGAACTTTAGAAATCATGACTGCAGCTCGGCAGGTTGTTTGGGAACTGAAGTCAGAAGGAAACGAGACACAAGCAGTCGATCTGCTGTGGGAACAGGCACTGAAGCTTTGATTGTGCTTTACAGGGGGATTCATTCTTTTTAAATCAAATTCAAATATTCAGAAAAGAAGGGAGCCACGTGACTTTAAGAAAATGTTGGAAATAAAGTCTCCAGGACGTAAAGAACGCTGGTTTATAGGTTAGAGGAATCCAGCTTCCACCCACTTACATACTGTTTTGTTTTAATGTGCAAATGTAGAAAGACAGTGAAATAAAAATGAGGCTGTTTGAGTTGTACTCAGGACTGCTCTGATTTAGTTTTCTGAATACAACACTACACCATGTAAATAAGCTGGAACATGGACTTTTACCATGTGATGGAGCTAGGCTAACAGTTTCCTCCTGTTTCCATGCTTTGTCCTAAGCTAGGATAAACACAAAACTCTGGATAAGTCTGTTTTCTCAGGGTAAGAGGTCAAAGTGATGGATTATAATGATTTCATTTTGAGTGCTGTACTAAAATATGAAACTTTTACTTATTTTGTTGTCATGTTTCTGATGTTGTGATGTTTAATGTGTGTATAGAAACACATAATGAGGTAAACATGAGTAAAAATAATCCCTGTGAGCCGAACACGCGGCCTTCAGGCTGCTCTGCATACCGTTTCCAACTGTTTTCTATAATTATCTGTTAAAGCTGACACAGTACATCTCACAAGCACTGGATGCCGCCCCTCGGCAGGCTTCCAGAAGTTAGCCAATAAAAGGAAAGTAGGGCTGATACAGAAAGAGCCCGAAGCTAACTCGGCTTGTTTCAGACAGGGTGAGCTGAGGGGCTGTATAAAGACAGGAATGTTATTATGAAGATTATTTGAATTTTGACCTGTATAAAAGTACTCTAATCTAGTGCTAGTATAAAAATATAAAGGTCCCCTTTAATGATGCGTTCACAACAAAAGTGAAGTAGAGTTTTCCAACGGGAAATCCACATTAGCTCGCATGAGAACCCATCAACAGCGATCCTCTGCTGATACCAGTGAGATCAGAAATGAGGGAGGGGCTTATTGGCACAGTCTAAGAGCAGCTGGAGCTGAGAGGTTCGACTTTGCTTTTAGATAAAGTGGGAAAAAAAAGGAGCAAGCTCGGAGGAAATGGAGTGTAAACTGTGAGGATGTGTTTCTGTAACTTGTTTCCAGCTTTGTCTTTATCCCGCTGGCTGCTCGGTGAACATTCACAGATCTCCAGTGTGGCTGATTCCACAAGAGGGGAAACTTTGCTTCACATTTGGCGTGAACGACACATCAGGATAAAGTGCGCCAGCCAGTTTCTATAAACTCTAACTTAGATAGCTTCCTGTAATCGTGGACAGTCTCTCCAAATACATGAATTCTTTAAGCTTCTCTGCCATTAGATTCCACAGCAGGCAGATAAATATTTACATTTATTAGCAGCATATAAACATGTAGTCAATATTTAATGTGTGGTTGTAGTGCGCCATAAATGTCCAGAGGAGGTTTTTTCCAGCTCAAACTGAGCTTTGGAGGAGTAACTACACCTGTGAACAGAAGGTGCCATTTTCTGTTATTTCTGGTCACATAATGGCAAAAATTGCAATCCTGCCTGTTTTGATCAGCTGTGATCATAATTTGATTCACACTTGATTACTTTGGAAACATCACTGATTTGATGAGCATTTAAACCCAAAACGTTTCAAACATTTTTAGGTCATCTGAGTCTCTCTTCCTGTTATCCGAGATTACATTTCGAGATACTGCACAGCTCTACAGATCAACATTTCTTTATTTTTGCTTGATTAAATTAAATCCATCCAAATGGTAAAATATACCTTAATAAGAGTCCTGGTGAGTTTCCTTTGGGGGAAGGCACCAGATCTCCAGAAAATACATATCTCACACGGCTTATGATATTGTTCCCTGTTGTCTTTTCATCTATTGCTTCTAATACTTGATTACAAGTTTATATACTGCTGGTAAATGTAAATTAATTAATTACAAGAGAGTGATCTGGGGCCTGCAGCTGTGTTGGATAAACTGTACTGAAACTGCACAAAAATCCCTAAAATCCAGCAGATTCCCTTCACCTCTGCACTTTAACTGTGACTTAACATGAAAACATTTCATGGTGAAAAATTAAATAAGATGTAGTAGAATTAAAATGAATGGATGTTAAGTCTTACGGGGGAACGTAAACACTGCGGTCAGGAGGAAACTCCACATATGGCAGGGATGAAAAATCCCCAGTATGGCAGGGAGGAAACTCCATTTATGGCCTGTTCCTGAAAGTCGTTCTTTGATTGAATTTCAGGGGGCTAATTAATAGATATCAGGGTAAGGAAGATAAAGAGGGGAAGGAGGAAAGTATTTTCTGTACAGATGGCTTTAAACAAATAGCACCATGTACAGTAAGCCCTCGATAAGCAGGTTAGAAACCAGAGAGGTTTACAGTTGGAGCTCTGCTGCAGCTCTCCCTGAAACACATAGCACATCAGCACAAAGTCACACTCATTGACAAATCATTATGAATTCCAAAAACATCGCAGAGATGACCTTGAAATTCAACTCATTGTCAAATCATAAGGAACTCAAAATCATTTTCCAGACTATTATAAACTCATCACCACCACATTATTGTTACTTGTTATTCATAAATTCTAAATGATCAGCTTTAAGATAGTATGAACTCAAAAATGAACACAAACTCCTCATGAGTGATTATTTGGGAAAACAAAAGTTAAGTCACAAGAAAAGGACGGCCAAATATCCTCAGCTATAATCTCCCGGTGTTACGGTAGAGACTCCCAGTAGCTCGCCAGTCATCCAGCTCTGCTAGCAAAGGTCCAGCTAAACTCGTCTGGGGAAGCAGAACGGCACGAGGACACGACCCGTCTCGGTGTATTCGTAGTCGGATTGTCACATCAGCTCTTTGATCACCATTAGAGGCTGGCAGCAGAGCTGTTTGTAATGGTCCAGATCCGAATTCAGGTAATGCTTTCATAGCTGATGTTTCCAGATGTTTGAGTGTTTACTGTCCATCAAAATGTAAACAACAACACAACTATAAGGAGCTCAGAGGATTATCAACTGTTTGAATTTAAGCTGCAGCTTATAGTCTTCAAGAATCGTAATCCACCATAAATTTTAGTAACGGTTACTGAGTAGTTACCTTTGGATTAAAAAAAGACTAATGGCCACTGAAATCTCTTGCAGCTTAAAAGCAGAGTCGTGTTTATAAGATTTTGTCAGTTCTTTCCATTGTTCTGCCTTTCTCAGATTCACTGATTGTTATTTTTCGTTTTTTTAAATCCTTGGCTGTACAGAAGCAGCTGTTTCATCAGTTACCTAATGCTCTGGGAAACTCTGATGGATTTTGATCCCAGTTTGTTCACATTGTGGGACTTGCTGGTACATCTGAATTCCGGCAGGGTAAAATTTAGTGGCTTGTAGTGAAATTTTGTATGTCGGATCACGGTAAAGAAGATTCTGCTTTTATAGGTAATTTTACGCCAGCATTCGGGAAGACTAGCAAACATGCTATCAGAGAACACGGACAAATCTGTCACAGTGTAAAACCAGAGTCTGGCTGACAAGATCTAGTCAGATCATTATGTTGTTTCAATAGTTTTCAATAGATTTTCACATGTCTGCCTGGACTCCTCGATATCTTCTATTAGTATCTTCTGACATTTTATAATTCCCAGTTAAATGACTGAGAGTCCAAATCTGGGAATGTTAAATGTTTTAGTGGTTTTTGTTGGTTTCTTTAATATTCTGGCATGCATGAACTTGTTTTCAGCCCCAAATGAATTCCTGCACTTCATGATTTTCCTCATGACTGGTGTTAAAGAATTTCCTTTGCTGGTGTCAGATTGTTAATTCATCTCTTAATCATTCATCACTGAACTTAAATAAAAAAAGGATTAAATTTCTCAATTAAAATATTAGCCTATATTTCATTTGACTTAAAAATGATCAAGAACATTGAGTTAACACAATGTTCAAGATTATTAAAAACATACCATACACATTTATTGTCAAGTTAATTTGGTTTAAAAGTAATCTATAATACTGTAATATTAGAGAACTGATTGGTTTGGTTGGGAGTTTTTATGGGGCATGCAGACATTAACAGGCAGACAAAACATCAGAGGTCTGCAGCTGCTACCAGTCCTTATGTTGCTGATCAAAGAGCTGATAAACCAGAACATTTCTGGTCTAAGATCTAAATATTCAGTCACTGCTAAGATTATTCAATTCAAAGAGATGTCCTAGTGTCTGACCAGAGGTGTGGGGGGTCTGAGGTTACAGTTTAGGATGTCTAAGAGGTGAGTGGTCAGAGGTGAGGGGTCAAGTGGAACCATCCAACAGCTGTCGGAGCGCCCTCTCAATGTTGATCCGGTGTCCCAGTCTGGTGACTCCCAGCTCCACGTAGTCCTCTTTGGTGAGGGCAGGTAGATGGGAGCCTTCAATCTCATGGTCCTGGAAGCGCTGGCGGTGTTCGGCCAGACCCACGCTCTCCAGCCAGTCACCCACATCGTATTTATTCCACAAGTTGAGGGGCCGCTGCCTCCATGGTCGTAGGGACAACAAGGGCCCGCTGAGGACCGGGGAGGGGCAGGGCGAGGCATGGGGTGAAGGGGAAGGGGAACGGGATCTGGTTCGTGCACTGGCGCTTCGCATCACAAACCGAACCTCCTTTGGTTCTGAGGGGAGGCTAAGACTGGAGGACTTTAGGATGGTTAGACCACGACCTGAGCTCAGATCTGGCCTTTCAGAACAGGGGGCAGTAGTGGAGGGGAGTCCCACTGACCTATCAGAGGGCGAGGGAGAAGGAGAAGGGCTCCGGCGAGTGACAGGGTAGCGACTTCCAGGTCGGACGGTATAGGTGGCACCGTATCCTCGCTGGGAGATGGTGTGAAGTTCACCGAGACTGGAGAACAACCTGCAACACAACAAATAAAATGTTTAGTTATGAGTTGAACACAGAGTAAAAGGCTTTGTTAAGCCTTATAACCATTAGCTACAGCTTCCTGTCAAGCATTGTATTCTAATGTGAAAATGGTGGCAGATAAATTGTATATTATTCTTTTTAAATTTTGAAACACACATTTGTTTGAGAACACCCTCCATTTTGACTACCTAGCTAAGAACCTTTAATTCTGCAGGATCTTGGAAAATTATTTCAGGCTGCTTTCTGTTGAAAGATTGGGGCTAAAGCTGGGCAAGCAATTTCATATCTTTGCTTTTACTGATCATGTTGTACAGTCATGGAAATAAATGTGTAGCATTTTAACATCACTTGGTTTGGATGTTTACATTTCTGTACTGAATATATGAAGATGGCTGGTTTGTGCTACCCACAAGTAACACAGAGATTAGAGTAAGATAAAATGTCCAAGTGATGCATTGTCAAAGGCCAACATCCTATCATGTTTTGTGGAGTACCTCAAGGCTCCGGTCTAGGTCCTTTTTATTTTGTTAAGTGCCTTGGTGTTCTGTCTTAAGCTAGGCTATCCAAAGTCCTCCTTATTCTTAGTATGTAATCTGGCTTAAATCAAAGTACAGTCAAATACTGTTCAAAGTATTCCTTAGTCTCTGTCTGTCTCTGTCCTAGCCCCACTCTTAGTTTTGGTGTATTTTAGGTTTAGTCCTTCCTCCGCTTCTATTTTTGTGATTTGAAAATGATAACAGAAGCTATTCCTCTAAACAACTTCCTGTATAACTTCAAGATATCAACAAATACAAGGCTTGACAGGCCTGTTGTGGTCTGTTATGGTTACTGAGCTCTAAAAAGACTATTCGTTTCAGGTGATGTGGTTATCAAACAATTCCCTAATTTGTTCAAAAGATAGATGGGAGAGTAATTTGAGATATTTAGTAGTTAGTCAAAGGTGGTGCACGTTAGTCAGCTGTTAGCTGATGAAAGCCATCTCTTGGTAATAACAGGAAAAGTTTACCAGAGATTAAAACCTACGATTTACTCTCCCCACTGTCCACACATCTGGAACAATACAAATAACAGATTGTTACTCAAACACACACACTGCATTATTGCCAGATCAACAGCACAGCACGCCAGTATTTACAATATTTGGTGTACCTGGCACCTCCTACTGGTGACCTTCGACCTGGATCGAGGGGGCTTGGCTCCTCCCCCAGAGAGTGGCTATCTTTGTTGAGCAGCTGTAGCCGATTGGCCAGATCCAGTCCAGATCCTGCCCTGCCGCTTAGCTCTAGTGCAGAAGCTGACCGGCTGGTTAGATCCACAGCTGAGCCTGATCCCTGACCTCCCAACGCAGCTGGACGGCCTCCCCCTTCCTCTGGACTGAGGCCTCGTCGGTCTTGATCCCCACCCCCCCACAACTTCGACCTCCTTTGAAACAAATAACGTGGCTGTCGGCCTCCGCCACTGGTGGGAGAGGAGCAAAGTGGGGAGGAAGGGGAGGATGATGATGCAGCAGATGGGAGGAGCTCACTGTCAGAGGACTGCTTTAATAGGGGGTCCCGGAGTGCAGAACGCCCTCGACCGATAGGTGAACGAAGGCGAGGCTTTAGCCCTGATGGGGAAGTGGCAGTGGATGAAGGAGATGGGTGAGTAGCAGGTGGGGAAGATGGAGCAGGAGGAGAAGCCAGGGTGATGGAGGGTGGGAGCGAGCTTGGGGAGGACGAGCTGTCAGGGAGCCTTTCGTCACCTCCTTCCTCCTCATCTCCTCGTCTACCCAAAGATTCAGGACCACTCTCTCCTCCCCCTCCCTCTCCACCTCGTCGTGGCAACAAGGTGAGAGAGGATGGGGGAGGAGCAGCAGGAGGGCTTGCAAAGGCAGGAGGGGGAGTCACCAGACCAATTCTGCGCAGCTCCTCCCTAGTTTCCTCATCGCTGGATGATAACAAGGCAGGTGGGAGTGTCACTGTGTAAGCCCCTCCCTCCTCCTCTGAACTGCCCACTGTGAGGCTTCTACGCCTGTCAATCAGAGGAGAATGAGCTTCGTTGGCCAGTGGTGGCAAAGGGGAGGGTCTCCAGCGCTCAGGGGAGGGTGCGGCAGGTGACGTCACTCCTCCCTCTGTTTCTGGGCGCTCGACTTGTCCATCTGGGAAAAGGGGTGGGGTTATGCGTTTATGCCGTAGCTCGGGACTCGTTTGGGGAGTGGTACGTTTGGTCCGCTGCTCAGGGCTTGTCTGAGGAGTGGTGCGCTTGGATCGTGGCTCAGGACTGCTTTGTGGGGTGGTGATGGGCGTTCGCTTGTGTCTGCCCTCAGGACTGGCAGCCGGGGTGGGGATGGGTGTAGTGGAGGCAGAAGCGTGTTTTGTTCGAGGCTCAGGGCTCGGTGTGCGGGCAGTGAGTGCTCGTTCTCTTGCAGCAAGTGCGAGGGCGAGTGGAGAAGATGGGTCTGAAGACAAACAATACAACTGACAATGAAAATCCATCCAGACAAAAACCTGACATTTTCAATTCTAAGTTTAAGTATATTGTCAAGGTCTGGAGTTGTTCTGTATTTACAACAGACAGTTCATGGTCCTACTACTTTCACATATCTCAAGGTACTGTAAATCATCTCTATGTTTTGGAGTACATAAAAACCATATTGTAGGTCCTCCTCTTTTTGTGGAATACCTATAGGATCTTACCGAGGTTGTGTTTTGTTTAAAAAAATCACTTAATATTCTATCTTACGTTTTCTGAAGTCGCTAGCTCTGACAAGAGTCCTGTTATATTCTGTAAAGGGCCTCAAGGTTTTCTTTTAAGTTGCCTTCTACTATGCACAGTACACAAAGGCCCTGTCTGAAGTCGTCAACAGTCTTAGTACCTTTACTTTGTCTGGCCTTTTCATGTTTTGTGGAGAGCCTCAACATTGCGTTCCAGGTTGTGTTTTATTTTGTAAAGTGTTCTTCTACTATGTAGAGATCTTTAAGATCTTGCCTGATACCTTCTTCAGCCTTAACACTTTTTCTGGCCTAGGTTATTCCCCACTAGTGTTTTGCAGAATACTTCCTTAGTTTTAGAATCTCTATTTTTATTTATTTGCTTATCTTTCCTACAGTACCTCAAGGTTTTACCTTTATACCCCTCCTGATCTGTCAAGCACTTCAAGGCTCTCTCCTTTATCCTCTTTTACTATTCAATTCTATTCTAAGCTTGAATTGACTAAAACAAGCTTTTATTGGCAGCCTGATTCTTATTGAGAACATTCATTAACTGTGTGCTATCAGACAGACCTAGAGGTTTCCCTGTCAGTGGGTGGAGGAAGGTATGAGGCGTTGGTGAAGGTGATAGGACCGGAGCTGGAGGGGGAAGCTCGCCGAGGTCATCCATCGAATGGCTCTGCGTCAGAAGAGGCGGTGCCTGATTTTCTGACCCCGCTCCCTCCACTGACAAGAAGAGAGACGACCGGCGACCCTGAACCCGAGCACGCTCTGAAAGAACCTGCTGCTGGTACAGCTCAGCTCTGCTGGGGCTGCTGGGTCCACCTCCTTCTTTGGATGAATCATGATCTTTGATCCCAAGACCTGGAAAATTTAGATATTAGGAGTCAATCTTTTCTTGTTTTGGAGTTTTTAGTTTCTCAGGCTAAATTGGTTTTAAATATATTTCAAAATAAGCAAACACAATTCATGGTTTATCTGAACAAAATATCCAATCATGCACTTAGGACTGAGACAAATATGCCACAGACATCAGACAGAAAAATGCTAACCCTGCTCTTCAACAGGAAGTTGTTTCAGTAATGGTGACTTCCTCCTCTGGGGTTTGGTAGGCGGAGCCTGTTGTCCCACATTAGCATAGGGGTTTTCTATTGCTCTTCCCCGACGCCGCGACAGAGGTGAATGGCCAAGGGCGGGGCTAGTGCTGTGCAGAGACAGCGTAGACGTGTGTGTGGCAGTGTGAAGCGTGTGTGTGGCGGTGTGTGTTGCAGTGTGAAGTGTGTGAGTAGCAGGGGCACCGTGAGCATCAGGCTGCAGTGGTGGAGGCGTGTCCTGCAGGATGATCATAGACCTTGCTTTCCTCTGCCGCTCGGCGTGGGTATGGCTCCTTGTTGGTGAATCTGAAAGCTCCTGAAGCCTTGGCTCTGCCCCCGGCTTGAAACTAGAGCGGGTCAGTCCATCTCCTCGTGCTGGAGGAGGAGGAGGGAGAAAAGAGGGAGGAGGTCCAGAGTCTAGTATGAAGAGCGAGGAGGTAGAGGATGCAGAGGGTGGAGGAGGCGGTGCTGTCTGAGGAGGAGGAGGGATGAAGCTGTCTGTCAGTGAAGAGCTCCGTGGAAACCGACTTTCATTGATCAGAGCCGTGATTCTGTCGTCATCCGGCGTGCCTGTTGTGGTAACGATGAGACGTCAGAATAAATCAACAACAACAATTGGTTTTAGGAGGAGATCTTTTGTCTGCACTGGATCAATGAAAGGTTTTTGGTATAAAGTAGTGCTGTCAGCGTTAATAATGCTTTGTGTCAAAATTGGCAAATCCCCGTTAACGAGTTTGATACAGAGGGGTTACTCTGTGTAACCTTTACTCTCCTATTTCTGGTACATATTTTACAAAATGTGAACCTATGAGATAGTTTGGTGTAAGGCCACATTTCTCACCAAAACTCTTGGTTCTGGACATCCCTCTGGGTAAAGGCATGGTGCTCTTCTCTGGAGCTGAAGGGGGCACCAGACCCTGACGCTCAAACAGCGACTACAGACACAAAGAACACAAAGATTTAGTCAAAAATCCAAGAATTAAGATATTTTTTTGTCCTTGACACTGCAAAAACTCAAAATCTTATCAAGTATATTTGCCTTATTTCTAGTTAAAATAAGTGAATCAGTGAATCTTGAAACTGGAGAATTTTCACTTGTTCCATTGGTAGATTTTTTTTTCCACTTATTTTTGAGCAAAAATATCTTGTATCAAGTGCAAAGAATTTGCCAAAGTAACAAGTGAAAATTCTCCAGTTTCAAGATTCGCTGTCTAAAAACAAGTTCCTATATCTTACTCAAATGTTACCCTTTCGCTGATTGTGTCTTATTTTAAGTGTGATGAGATTATTTTGGTAAGATTTTGAGTTTTTGCAGTGTTCTATGGTGATGACTATTTACTTTTTACATATGAAGTCAGTACTGCCATGAAGTAAATAAACCCAGGTTATTTTCCTGGGCAACCAGGCTAAGTGGTCAAACAAAAGTGGTTATCGGCTCAATAAATCAACCCAGGGTTTCTCAGTCAGCTGCGTATACACTTAAATAAACACGTTGTTTAAATGCAGCATTGGGTGTAACACATTTATAATGTAGCGCATAATTGTAATCACATTATAGTTTCAATAACACAGTCATGTAAAGGGTTTTGGTACTAAATCCTAAATACTTGGTACCAAGTAATGTATAATACAATATTTTTATCGTGTAAAAACTCCAACACTTTACCTGCCTGAGAGCAGGTAAAAGGGAAATATGAAAGTAGATTTCAAATGGGTTATCGAGCTTACTTGCAAATGTTGCATAAGGTAAACAAATACTGCTTATATAAAAGACTCCTCTTATCATCACCTTAGTGTATTATTGTAGAGTCTTTACCTTAAAATATAAAGCGCCTTGAGGCAACTGTTGTTCCGATTTGGTGCTATATAAACACAATTGAATAGAATTATCATTATATTATATTATGTAGCACAGTAAAATTGCTTTAAAGTTGTTCACAGGAAGGAATAAAGTTGCCCTTAACAATCTTTATTTCCTTTTGATCCTTATCAAGGAAAGACAAAACTTCAGACAGTCTATAAAAACTTTAGTGCCTCTTTTTATCAGCTCTGAAGTCTGAGGGATCAATAGGTATTGATTTTGTAAGTGTTATCTTGATCTATATCTTATCTTGAACGTAACATGCTCAGGACATAAGCCCCGTATCTTGCTTCATAGTACAGGTGTTTTACCTTTCCTCAGCAAAAGTGTTCAAATCAGTCTATTTCAGGATAGAAATACTTATTAGCCACAATGTGTTTCTTTGTACCATCCACCAGAGGTGGGACCAAGTCACTGTTTTGCAAGTCTCAAGTAAGTCTCGAGTCTTTATCCTCAAGTCAGAGTCAAGTCTCAAGTAAAAGTCAGGCAAGTCAGAGTCAAGTCCCAAGTCAAGACGGACAACCCTCAAGTCAGTCCCAAGTCCAAAACTGTGACTTTCAAGTCCTTTCAAGTCTTTTTTTAAAAACAATGTTGCAGTTATATTTTAAATGTAAACAATAGACCATGTGTCTACATTAAACTCAGAAATGTCAGAAATTCAATTAGAGCTATTCATGAATTGCATTTGACTTTAAGTTGTTCCTACTAATCCTAAATAAATATTAACACTTAAACACTCATAGTTTTCAGACAATAAAAA
>VURO01045501.1:0-12258 GCA_015108175.1 Pelvicachromis taeniatus | reverse complement strand
CCATCAGTCGTCATCTACGACCAGCTGCATTTAAGCTGGATGCAGCGACTATCAAAGTGGGATTATTACACTGAACTGGAACTGTCGGCTAGCGAACCTGCTAACTGTGATTTTCTGGTCTTTTACTTCCTCTCGAGGAGAGTCAGGCAGAGAGAAGTTTCAGGGAGCACCACTCGTGCACTGGGCTACCACAGACAAGGAGACACTCGGGAGCAAAGGAGGAGCACAATTGGGAACTGCATTATTTGTGAACTGTTGGAATACGTTTTGGAGCACTGTAAGTAAACGCACTTTTCACCTCAGTCTAAAAACTGCGCCTGGGTCCTCTTTCCTTCTCACTTCCGTGATAATTCTGTCTGAGAAGGTAATAAGAGCCGGTCTCTTTTAAACACCGGGGCTACTAATGGTACAGTATTTTGAAGTAGAAGGGGAGGCAGAGCCTTCAGCTTTCAGGCCCATCTTCTGTGGAACCAGCTTCTAGTTTGGATTTAGGAGACAGACACCCTCTTGACTTTTAGGATTAGGCTTAAAACTTTGCTTTTTGATAAAGCATATTGTTAGAGATGGATAAGATGACCTCGAATCCTCCCATAATTATGTTGCATTAAGTCTAGGCTGCTGGGGGCTTCCCAGTGTTTCTTTTTCACTCACCTTCTTCACTCACTGTTTTTATACACCACTCTGCATTTAATAATTAGTCATTATTAATCTCTTCCAGATGAATGGCTGCCACCCCTGAGCCTGGTTCTGCTGGAGGTTTCTTCCTGTTAGAAAGTTTATCCTACTATTCCCAAGTGCTTGATCATAGGGGGTCGTCTGATTGTTCAGCTTTTCTTTGTATTATTATAGGGTGTATACCTAACAAGATAAAGTGCCTTGAGGTGATGTGAAATGAATTGAACTGAATTAAGTCTGTATGCTGGGTTTAGTCACTTTGGACCATGTCTCTCAGACAAACTTTGTCTATCAGCGAACAAAAGTCTTGCTATCCCTTATAATTCTACAATTTGTATCTTAGTTCTGAGTCAACCTCAGTCCTTATATGACCTGCAGAAATATGATGACTAAACTCAGGATGATGTACGACATCTAAATAAAGGAAATTTACTTTGGCAGATGCTTTCAAAAGAAAATATTTTAGATATATTAAAACGAAACCCCCAGCAGTAACCTTAAAATACACGTAAAGTCAAGGTGAACTGAACTGAATCTTTGCATCACGCAGCCACGCACTTTGAAGTTAATGAGACAACAGAAGCACTCACTGGAGGAGCGCCAATGTTTACTTAAACTGAGAACTCAAAACAGTCTAAGATATTACCATGACAACAGGGACTCTTTCTGGTTAGTCTTTTGAATGCCTCTCCTCTGCTAGAGAAAAATCTCTCAGTCCATTATTCCTTTTCCTTTTTTTTTACCCCCCAATTTCAGCCGAGGGAAACAAATCATTAGTTGTTCAACAACAGAACCGTCTGTGCCCTTGAAGGAGGATGTTTGCCATGCCAGAGAACAATTAGACATAAACAGAGTGAAAGATGGAGAACAAGCGTCTGAGCTGTTTCTGAACAGTGTCACACTTAGGCCAGAAGCTCATACATTTGCTGACATCAAGCATACGGGCCTCCGCACACGCTGTACTGCAAGCGAACGGGTGAGATAATAGCCGATGTATCCCATGGTAACGTCTTCACTGTCATTACCCCTTTAGGCATCTGGATGCAGACTTGATGAGCTGCAATTTCCTGTGCAGGCACAACACCTTGGGGGTTCTCGCCACCCATTTTAAAGTACTATGTGCTTCGCTTGCACACAGAATCCCAAACGGCCAACAACAACTATCCAAGTATTATGCTTGGTGGTCAGAAATCACGCTGTGCAGTTTTCTCCCAGTTACTGAGAAGACTTCCCACTGAGGCACTACAGTTAGTCTGAGCCTCATGAGTATGTGCTTACCGTGCAAGAAGCAATCACTTGGGATAATAAACCTGTCAAGTAAAAGTACATTATCTGCTTTGTTGCCATTAGGACTGTGAGAAATGGGTAAAAAAAAAAACTTTAGAAAACGCTTCAGAAAAAACAGCAATGCATGGTGCGATACAGTGTGATTCTCATTTCACTTCCACCCTCTCTGTTTACGGTGCTAGAGTAGCTTTGCATGATTCACAGATCGAAATAATCCTTATTTATCTCACACTACACCTTGTCGTAGGAGCTCGGTTTGTCCTGTCTTTCCTTTAGGTAAAACTTGCTGAAACAGACTAAAAGTTCGAATGACAGGTGGGAGGAGTCTCTGTCCTCACTGTGTGCCTGAAATGACTGCAAAAAGACTTTTAGAGCAGTCTGAAGCCTGAGCTTTTCAAGTATTGTTCAGGGATTACTTGTCCATACACTGACCTCATTATTTACATGATTCACAGTTTAAAATAACCGTTATTTATCTTATAGTGAGCCTTGGTGCAGACCCTCACTTTGTCCTGTGTCTGAAAAAAACTATTTTATCACTTGTCCCTTTAAACTAACTTGTGCCAAACCTACCACCTCATGTAGAAAAAATTAGTGGAATCTAAATGTTTGGAGTACTCTGAAGTATGAGTTTTTGGCTCAAGCTTATTACCATAGCTCTGTGCTTTAATTTAAAAAGCTTTTTTGTAGCTGAATAAAAACACAATACAGGAAGTGTGGCAGTGGTTTGCCAGCAGATTCATCCCCTTTAAAAGGATGGCTTAATTGTGTTTTGTTGTGTGAAGTGAGGGACTCTCCACTTGTGTGTGAAAATGCCGCCGCCATTGTGAAGTGGAGCCAGCAGCAGTGATTAAGTTATTGAAATCAGCCATAAAGTGTCTAGATAGGTCCGAGGATTCAGTGTAACAGTGATCTAAACGTTGTGTATCACTGGCCCATAAAAAAAGACAGTGCTGTCTCTCGGCCTTCAATCGTCATTGTAGAGTTGGTGCTCACAGTAAAGGCTAGTGAGTAGTTAGGAATCAGGCAAGAAAGAAGGAACTTAGTGTAACAATCTCTTACATTACATATTCTTACATATTTGTGTGCATATGTTCTCTTTTTTAAAGTTAAAATCACTGAAATATTAAGCATTTGCTTAAATGTAAATCTAGCCAGTAAAGACCTGCTTGCAGGTTTCAGATAACACAGAAGATATCTAAATTGACTTACAAGGGTCATGCTGATGGAAAACCTGAAATATGTTTCCACTTTCAAAAGAGTATATGATCCATGGAGGGGTATTGTAGCATGCAGTCTGCCTTTCTGGGAAATGCACTTTCCTTTAAATAAGCTAGGTTTTAAAAATAACTCATAGGGAATACCTACTGTATAAATAGCCTTCTGCCTTACAATGTGTGAAATTCGGAACTTTAACAAGCTTTTCTTCCAAACAAAAATGATTTGTTTGAAGTTGTCATTGTGGGTTGTCTTCTTCCATTTTTCTAGCTCACTGCATTGTCACTGCTTGTCATTTTAGTGCCACCTGTAGATCAAAAACGCATAAAGCCACTGGCGGGACTGTTTATTGTGTCATTGAGTGAAACTCTAAACTCTAAAACCACTGGTTTCAGGGGGGTAAAATATGAGCACAAGTCTTGCACACATTCCCAAGTAAAGTTCAACTTCTTGTTTTTGCCCCAAAGATAAGTGTTAATTAGCGGGCTTTAGAGGTGCTGATAGTCAGTTTTTCTTTTCCCTGTAGATGTGCAACTAAACTAAAATCACTTTCACTTTACATCTCATTCAGTGCAAGTGCATTTCTGATTTGGAAGTTGACCAAAATCCTCATGATAAACAGCCATGTTTACTTTTCATTACGCAGGGATCAAAGAGATAAACACACTCGGCACATCCCCTCACAACTTAAGGCCACGGGCAGAAAAAGACGATCTTCAGTCAAGGAACCATTTGGAAAAGCCTGACTCCACACAGCTGCGCCCCACATCTTCCAAAATGGCCTTGAGTGTTTGCAGAGCTGGGCTTATTCAGCTATAAATAAAGAAATCTTGGTGAGGAATCGAAAAAATCTTTTTTCTTTTTTTTTTACCTTGATTGGATGGATGAGAATTTCAGCAAGCGCTCAAGCAACATCAGCAAAGGACCATAAGGCATAAAATAATATGATAATGCAGAATGAACTATAATATTCCCAAAATCAAAAATTTAAAGGCTCAAAAGCCTGTAATAGGCAAGATAGTGGCCTTTAATATCCGAAAGAGCCCCAAAGGACACTTGGTATTCACTCTCCTCATACATACAATCATATAGCTGCCTTCAGCTCCCTGCACAAGGACAGCCAGAGTCATATATCCTGCACCTCACAGCTTTAGATGCAATAAAATATTAATGGGACCCTCCTTGGGCAAAAGGTTACCTCTGCCCTCAGAAGCATCACGAGGCAAAAGAGACAAAGCCAAAACTCAGCAGTCATTATGAATGGCCCCATAAAAGCAGGACAAAACTTTCAAACTCCTTTAACTATGATTCATGTCCCTACTGGCTCCATTAGATCGGCTGTACTTGCAAGCAGGCAAGGACACGTGAAAATTAAAAAAAAAAAAAAAAGGGCGTGAACTATTAGAAATCACCTCACATGGTAAGAACGGCGCAAAAAAGGTAGACATTAATTATATAGATTTCCAAAACATCCGACGCGCGTCAAAGCGCATAGGCTATTGAAACGGGAACTAACAGATGAGGGGAAAGGAACGAAATCGGCGTCATACACTACGTACGAGTCAAAAAGCCGCCTTACCAGTACGTTGCCCTGCATTTTTGCAGTCTCAATCAGACTCTTTTCCTTCATTTTTGCTCCCGTCGCCCCTCCGAGCTGCTTCTAAAAGGTTGGATATGTGGACTTTTGAACAGCTTCTGTCAGCTCGCCTTCCCCGCCGCTTCCCAGCCAGACCCCTTACATAGTGAGACAGTTAATAAGTGGGTGGGCTTACAACCTAACGGGAACGAAGGAAAACAACGTGTACTGCTGGATATTTGTATTGGCGGAGCTGTCCTTCCTCGCACACAAAAACAGCAAACCACACATTGAAAAATAAAGATAAGTTTCAGTGAGATCGTTCTTTTTTTTTTTTTCTGTTTGGAAGAGGCGCGAGAAGAGAGAGAGGCTACAGAAAATCCCATTTCCTGTGGAACAGGGAAACTGACACCGTGTTGTTTTGTTTGTTTCAGAAGCTGCACATATTTAATGGGATGGCAAGATGCAGGTGATCGTGGCTGTCAGATATATCCTTCAGAGAAAACTGACGCCAGGTCAGCTGTAATCAGCTCCACAGTTGACACATATCACGATCGCCGACATCCACGTATTTGTCACGTCCATCTGCCAAAAATACTTTTCATTCCGCAAAAATTGAAATCCTTAAAGGTCATGACTGAAGCAAAATGACGCCTGTGAGGATTTATGATGAACTTCCTGTGCTTTTGACCTTTGGTGGACATTTCTTGCCCCTTTCAGTAACCCTTACCTAAAGCCAGTCTTCCTTTGCTTCTTACAGTCAGTTATAATGACCTGAATTACAAGAAGGCGGGGAGGTGTGTGTGTGTGTGTGTGTTGAGAGCGGGTCATGGTACTAAAATGTCATACACGTAGTCTGACAATATCATGACTCCAGTTGTGTCTGTACATACATGGTTCCCGCCCTGAGGGAATAATAAATGCGCAGGGCCCTTTCAAACTTATATGCATTCACATTATTGGACTGGAAGGAAAAGCTTTTTATACAGTATACTAAGTATAACATGCATACAAATCTGCATGGGACCCAAGTGTTAAAGATTTAAATATTAATACCTTAATTAAGTCATTACATTTTAATAACTAATTTGGGTTATTCTGAGAGAAAAGAAACCTGCTTGCCATAATTGCTGCGAGAATGAGTTCTGAGATAAAGTTTCCCTATTTAATGTTATTATTATTAGTCTGATATTATTAGTCTGAACACTAGCACAGCTCGCCTCGTACCTTTCACGTGAATTTATGTGCACATGTTGACAGAATGGTATGGTTTTATTTAATGTTTAGTCAAAAACATTCTGATTTCAGCCTCTACAGACCCCATTTCCATTGCCATGACTTTGGACAGTGGAGATAATTGTGGATATTTGTGTGATAATTACCTGTTAGTCACTTGCTCAAAAAGACATTCAAAAATAACAGACAAACAGTTATCAGAAAGTTTCATGAAACCCAAAAGAAAAGAAAAAAAAGCTTTAGATTGCTCCATTGCCTCTATTAAAACCATAAAGGTGGCACAATTTGCAGCGCATGGTGCGTGTAGCTCTGTATTTAAACTCAATAGCCACTTAATTACCACTCAGACTATTGACTTCTCTGCACAGAAGCATCAATGTCATGTGATAAGAAAACAGCAACATGAAAAACCTTAAAGAGAAGAGCAGATACACCATTCTTTCATTGGCAGTTTAAACAACTGACAATGTCTTCTTGAAATGGAGCAAAGCCATTTGTTTCGTATTGATTTCTTTTACTGGAATCAGCAAATATCACGCGAAGAGATTAAGACATGAATGGGGAGAAGGAGATGAAGAGGGCTGGTGTGACAGAGGAGGATACTAGAGACAGGGTGAGACGGTGGCAGACCCACCAGCTGAAAAAAGAGAAGCAGGTGATCAAGACAGAAAGAAACTAAATTACGTACATGTAGCTTATGGATTATTCTCAATGCCATTTGTCAATTACATATATAAACCATTTCAGTGAATCTTGACTCAGAGTGTTTACTACACTGAATAAAATACTGTATACTGATGATCCAGCAGGAAGCTGAGAGTCCTAAACTCACAGCAGCAGTTCACCAAGAGCAGGTTCCCTCAACTGGGAAGTGCAAACAGCATGTCTCACGTAAATCTCATTTAAAAGTGCCTGGTATTAATTACTGTGGATAA
This sequence comes from Pelvicachromis taeniatus, assembly GCA_015108175.1. Taxonomy (NCBI): domain Eukaryota; kingdom Metazoa; phylum Chordata; class Actinopteri; order Cichliformes; family Cichlidae; genus Pelvicachromis; species Pelvicachromis taeniatus. The sequence continues at coordinate 5,331 of VURO01045501.1, read as the reverse complement.
GGCTGTCAAAACAACCTAATGGGGGCTTTGGGCTCCCTCGCCAGCAGCTGGACTGCTGACAGAGGGAGAACGCAGAGATAGGTTGCAGGCTGTGCTGCTTCATTACTATGTCTGCATTTTTTACTGATTTCCTTCATAACAGCTCCATGCAGTTCCGTCAAATGCACGCTTAAAGGATAACCTTCATAACTTATAATTTATAACTCCTGGCACCAAGCGCTTGTAAATTGGTGCTTTGTGCCTTGTTGATAGGTTCACATTTAATCAGGGTGTATGTATCAAACATGACATGTGAACCCCTTTCAACAACCCCCCACCCCAAGCTGGCCACAGTACACATGAAAGATTGAATTCACCATGTTGTTTATTTCTGTGATAAACATACCGGGTCAAGCCAGAGTACATCACATACAGGTGTGTCAGCCAAGGACATCTGTAACAACAATGTTGGCTGTGCAGAAGCAGACAGCAGCTGCCTGATGTTAAGACTCTCAGAGAAAATGGCTGGCCAGGGATGGCTAAGTGCTACTACTATACTGTAAAGCTTGACAAAAAAATGCAGTTGAATGCCACGAACCAGACAGCTGCCAAAGCTAGCAAACTGCATGGAAGCTGTGCTGGTGAGAGAAAATCTGCTGGAGTGTTGATTGCTGCTGTCTGACTCCAGTGTAGAGAGAGACAGTGCATGGCTGGCAGGATTAAATTGCTGGCAGCATGCACAGTGCATAAAAAACTGAAAATCTTTTCAATCTTCTATACTGTTGTATTATTAGAAAGCTAGAAGAAAAAAACCCACATAATCAATTACATTAAATACTAAGATATCCACAAATAGTAACTACTGTCTGGTGAAGGTTTCCAAAGTTCACATTTTGGACCGAGAAGACAGATGGCTTAAATGAGGAGTCAAAGATGCCGTTTATGTTCACTGTGAGCGGCCATCTTTGAACACAGATGGTGACACCAGCTATAAGCCACCTACAATAAAGTCTCTTCAGATCCCTTTCCAGGCGCTTCAATCACTACTCACATGTTGCCACAGTAGGAGACCTCACTAGGCGTTATGATGCGGTAGGGGAAGGTAACACAGCGAGTTCACCCTGAACTTATGACCCCACGCATTTTCTCACACCTTGGCTCATGTGACGACCACACAATCAATAGCGGGCCAACAACCCTCAGGATCACCTCCAAAGGTGACAACCCTCACTAGGGGTTACATACCTGGGAACACTATAACATCCTTTCACAAACCAAAAGAAGTTCAGTTGTCTTCTTTATTCAAGCTCTACCATAACTTGGATGAATGAAAGCCTACACAGACAATTCTGGTGTCCAAGGTGACATTAAGATTAGGGAACCTTTTGAACCCCACCCACGGGTGGATAAATAGCCACCCACCTGAAGTTTTTGAGAACACAGTCATTTTTAGTAGATTCAATGAACTCAGCCTTTAAATAATGAAACAACACAGCTTACAACGGTACATTTGATTCAGTAAAAGGTCACTTCCATGAAACCCGCAGCAAACAAACACTCCAAATAATGCATTTTGTTTGTGTGTCATCACAATTTTATGTAACATTATGCAGATTGCAAGCTTTCCACATTGCAGTGCTACCAGTTGCCATATTTCTGCATAATTATAATGTGATACAAATAATTTTATAGTTAAGTGAACATACCAACTTTGAATTTGAGGAGAAAATGGACAAAATAAAAAAAAAAAAACATGGAGGAAATTTAGTGCTGATATTATTTTCTGGTGAATGGCACTGTAGTAGCATGTCAATTATATAAGTATGCCCTAATTTCCAGGGAACTGTGTCTGTGCAACGAACTCATGCTATAGACGCTTGTTCCTAGTACTAGCTGATAACCAACATCTTATCCAAATATGGTCGTGTGAGGCAACAGCAAGCCAAGAGGGTGAAAGCCAGAAATGTGGCTACTACCACTATCATTTATAACTTTACACTAGTTTGCACAGCAGCTACAGGACCTGTCTTTGATCAATAAACAACAGTAATCCCTTAAAACTCTGGTCCAATAGTTAGAAAATACTTTGGTAGCAGAGTGAGCTTGATGCCCAACCGTAGAAGGATTACATCCAGTACCAGGTTTCAGAGGCCAAAAATGGAACCACATTTCCTCAAAAGATTCTTGGTTTCCTGCAGTGAAAAAACAAACAGGTATTTCTATACACAAATTTGCACACAATTAATATTTACTGTATCCATTTTGCACAAAGATGACTGTGCATACTGTTCTTGGCTACATCCGGAAAAGTCCCAAATATTTAAGACTAGACAAGACATTCTTCTTAATCACCTCTGCATTATATCATGCAGTGACTACAGTATAACTCCACATGTCTTTGTCAGTATTTATAGCTCTGTTTTTGGGACTGGGTGCATTCCAAGTCAATCCTCCTAGAAGAGCCAGAAAACCCTTTTAGACAAAAAAAAAATGATAAAAATGTGCTCAAATCCTGGATTGATTGGCCTGGATCCCCGGTGGAGTGAGTCCAGAAAACAAAGCTTCATTCTAATGATGGCAGTCATCCAGCACAATAAACTTAACTGAGATCTTCACAGGACAAATCGATGGTTTCATTATCAACTTAATTACTTGATACCATGGTATCTTCTACACTGTTGTCACTGTGGTTTTTTGCTGTTGTAATGGCAGCCTGAGAGATACTGAACTTGCCTCAAAGAAAACTAGAATCAGCAATATCAGCCTCAAACTAAATTAAGTCTTCGTAAATCGTAAATGAGATGACCACTGAAACCTTTCCTGATATAATAAGCTTGTCTTCAACTGATGTTTATCATTTTGTGAAACTCGAAGGGGGGTAGGGTGAAGAGGTTCTGGATAAAGGTAAATTTGCTTATAAATGTGGCTCATTTTAGCTACAGGTTAAGAGTGAGAAGTGAACTAGAGATAGCTGCATTTGAAGGCCATTACTGAGCAGCAGGAAGCAACTTTCCCTGTCCACACACTATCAAGTGATTTGCATCTCAAACACCTTTCTCTTAAAAAAAAGAAAAAAAAATACTCGCCTCACTTCTCCACTGGTGGGGAGCTTCATAATCTAGATAAGAGGCTTGTGATGACCTTCTCTGCCCTGGACTGTCAAGGCAACAGATCGTTACCATCTCTAATGAACTCAAAGGCCAGAAAAATGGTGCATAAATACAGAGCAAGATAGATGGTGCAATAATGTGGTGTAAGGCTTGAAAAATCTAAGATAAAGGTTTTAATATTTCTGTAGTTCAAATACTAATAATGTAATATACAGATACACAAAGTTACTTCTACCAGTTAACAACAGAAAATGTAGAAGTTCTGATAACTATCTAAGACGTCTTGTGCCTCCCTCCACAATATGATGGAGCCACATCTGAATATTAATGAAACAGTTGCCTTGAACAGCAGGCGTTTGTCAGGAACTTGGATCAGATTCATCACTTTAACCTGCTCAGGGATGGATGAGGAGTTCCCGCAGCACAGCAGCTGGCTTCGGATTCACTACCCACACTTGAACAGTTCAACAGGATGGAGCGTTGGGTAAAAGTACAAGAAAGTAAAAATCAATGTCAGTATGTATTATTTTTAAATAATATTGCATAATTTCTCCATGTTTTCTCTTCTATGATTTATATAACTCATCAGGTTCTCAACAGGAAGGCGCATTTGCATTTTTACAGGCATCAGTGTGGACATTACCTAACCTTGATTGTAATTTTAATAAAAAAAAGAAAAACAGTTGGTTTGACCAAGTGCACTGAATCCTTTCAGAAATGAATTGGAGCAAAAAGCAGCAATTACAGAGTGAGTATGTGGGACCAGCAATGATCTTCTGACTATTACGGAATTTGTGTATCACCTAACCCACGGCCTCCAATGTTTTTTTTTGCTTTTTTTTGTCACATAAATTACAACTCTGCATGTTGGTATCCCGTCCCTTAATGACCACATTATCTTCTAGGAAGAAGTTCTATGGAACAAGTCCTTCAGCCATTGTGGGAGAATTTCTGAGACAGAGAAACAAGGATGTAGCCAAATCATAAGGAAGACAGGAATCATCACAGGAGTATGATGACTGTAACCGATAGATGACAGTCTGGTGACGAGTGGAAGCTTGAGCTTGTCCTTAAACCAGTAGGCCACTGATGGTCTGATGAGAATCAGTGCTGAAGGGCTCATTCCCTCAGGTAAGACTCACCTATTCCCTCAACGCTGGTGCACATTCTCTGGAAAGGAATTACTAAATACTCACCAGTGATACTTGCCTGTCCTGAATATGAACATTTCCTTTCCTCACACCACTCAGACTAGCACTTTTCTGTTTTCTGGCAGAATTGGCCTCCATAGTCGTGCCCCCAAGACCCCTATTAAATCACTGTTTGCAAGCCCCGGTTTTTGGTCTTGCTTTCAAGTCCTCCACTATAACTGCATTATTTGGCTATGATACTATGGTTTTGTCCCAGTTTCTTCCAGCCAACAAACCGAATCTCCACACACTAATATACCGTATATCTTCTAATAATGGCCTGTCTCTTATTGACGCCCGCTTCTAATAAACACCGGTTTGAAAACATGTCACGACAAATTGACGCCGGTCTCCAATAGTAGCTGGGCGACCTTCAACCCAGAAGTCCCTCCATGCTGTTTTCTTCTTCTTTTTAAATTTTAAAGGTGCATTACCGCCGCCAACTGGTATTGACTGTGACTGTAATGCCGCTCAAAAAAACAAAAACAAACCCCCCCCCCAAAAAAACTCCTCCGCGCTGTCGTCGGTTCCTCCCGCGTCTCATCACTTGACCAGCAGTTTCCAATCAGCCGTCATCTATGACCAACGGCATTTAAGCTGGATGCTTAAATGCCGTGGGATTCTTACATCGAAGTGGGATTCTTACACTGAACTGGAACTGTCGGCTAGCGAACCTGCTAACTGTGATTTTCTGGTCTTTTACTTCTTCTTGAGGAGAGTCGGGCGGAGAGAAGTTTCAGGGAGCACCACTCATGCACTGGGCTGCCACAGACAAGGAGACACTCGGGAGCAATGGAGTAGCACAATTGGGAACTGCATTATTTGTGAACTGTTGGAATACGTTTTGGAGCACTGTAAATATGGTAAACGCATCTTTTCACCTCAGTCTAAAAAACATGCCTAGGTCTTCTTTCCCTCTCACTTCTGTGGCAATTCCGTTCGAGAAGGGAATAAGAGCCGGTCTCCAACAACCACCGGTCTCTTTTAAACGCTGGGCCAGCCAAATCATTTTTTGAATAAACGCCGGGGCTACTAATGGAAGATATACCGTA
>VURO01045494.1:0-14874 GCA_015108175.1 Pelvicachromis taeniatus | reverse complement strand
TACACATACACACACACACGTGTGTATTTATATCCTTGTGGGGCCATCTCATTGACATAATGCTTTCCCTAGCCGCTTACCCTAACCAACAAAAATGAATGCCTAACCCTGACCCTTACCCTAAACCTAACCATAACCTAAATGTAACCCTGACACTAAAACCACAATTTGAGTCTCAAAAATGCCTTCAAACTTGTGGCGACCGAGATTTTGGTTCCCAAGAGGGCTGTTGGTCCTCACGAAGATGTTAATAACCCCCCCCCCACACACACACACACACACACACACACACACACACACACACACACACAGCACAGCACAGCAGGGGCAAACAAATTGAGTTTAATTTCTGGCAAATTGTGTAACATGAACTCCTTATTTCTGCCATTTAATTTTCATTTGGAGCTAGAAAGATAGAATAATTTCTAATTTAATAGGAGCTTCAAAGTCTGAAAATCTGATATTAAAAGCATCTGTGCTGTGGTCAAAAATAAGTCTGACAATCTGTGATTCTGGTCCTTGATTTCAGTGGTACCTGAGATTTGAATGGCTCATGTTGAGCCAGATTGAACTTTTCAGTCAGATGATCCCCATGTTGTTTTCTTTGTGTTCTTCCTGTGTATCTTTTCTCACTTGCATGAACTCCATCAAATGTGTTGGCAGATATTCGCCATTCATAAAATGACCATTTTGGATTGCACCGCATTATTCCTTCCTGTCAAAAGGGAGTTTTTCCTTCCTACTGTCATCGAGTCCTTGCTCATAACATGATTGTTGGGGTTTGTTTTGAATTTTGTACAGTCTTTACATTACAAAGTGCCTTGAGGTGACTGTTGTTGTGAACTAGCACTATATAAATAAACCATGTTTAATTGAATTGTTTTGTTTTCACACATTGATAACATGCCAGAGAAGGCTGTGTCTGTCATGTTAGATTTTCCTTTTTGGGTTTTTTCCCCTTGGCATTAGCTTGTCATATAATCTTGTCATTTATTGGGAAAAGACAGGAACACTTAAAAGTCAAAGGGATCTGCCGGTAATGACAACAGAATCAGTATCACATGAAAATTAAATTGCAAAACGGTGAAGCCCTGAGAATAAGCCCCGACAGGAAACCCTGTCGATCTCACTAATGAACTCAAAACAAACAGCACACAGACGAGCCTGTTTTGACAGATTATCATGGTGACAAATCCTTTCACAGCAACACTCATTATACATTTTAAAGACAGCAATTTCCAAATGTATTCTATCAAACTGAGACAAAACACAAAATGTTTTTAGACACAGAATTAAAGAGCAGAGTGGGTGGACAGTCGCTTAACCCAAGGCGAGGGCATCCTTGCCACCCTCCTCGTCTGTTAGACCCCTCCCAGCACTTTGTCTTTGCTAAATGGAATTTCCCATGCATTTGTGCCCTCAAATGCTTGACCCCAGTCCACCGTTTTATCTTCGTCCAGCTAATGTATTAAAGGGCAAACATATACAATTTTGTCTTGATGAAAAATACAAGCTGTCAGAGCAATGGATGCCAATACGACTGCAGGGGTGGAGTGGATTTTACAAACAAGTCCATTTAACTTGAACAAGCATCTGTGTCTCTGAACTTCCAATCCATTTATTCAAAGACCTCCTCTGACCCTGACTGTGGTGATAAAAAGACAAAATTAAAGCCAATGATCTACCTGTTGTTTACATTTCCGACAAACAAAACATTTTGTTACACAATAGTTTAATGGGAAGGGCTTATCCTGCAAAAGGCATCTGGGTTGAAAATGAATCCCCCACTCAACTCTGAATGTGAGTGTGTTGCAAGTATTTAAACACAACACCATATATTTCAACAATTATAAAATTATGGGTCAATTTAAATATCAGAAAGCTTTAAAATGTTTATTTTTGTTGTTATTTATTCTCTCTAACACTGAAATATAACTTGCTCTAGAAAATGTTCAGCTCTCAATCTCCAATTGGGGTCTAATGGGGCTGACAAATTAAGCCAACATGAAAGAGATAAAAACTGCAGTAACTCCGGTGGACACTAGAGTCTGGCTCTTAAGGAAACCTATTTCCCATACAGTCCCATGACAAAATGCCAGCATCAATAATCCAGGATACAAACTGTTTTGGTCTCTACAGATAATTTCCCCCTTCTTAACAACTGAATAGTATACAACTCCTTCATGTGGATACTGTTAAGTTACTGTTGGTTTTAAGACGCTATTTAAAAACCAGCTGTTTACTAGGATTCACAAAAGTTACTACAAGTCACTGAAGTGGACCATGTGACTGTTTAATAGAGTTACTTGACAAATAATGTGACTTGCAAAGAGGTATGGACCATCCAAGAAGTCTGTGCTTCAGTCATGTGTTTGTGTGTTTCATCTATGCACTTTATAGAGGCAGCTTGCTAACCAAGCATTCAAGCCTTAGCTGCTACCTTAGCACTCCACGATCTTGTCCAAATATGGCAACTTACATCTTCAAAAACTAAAAAATTGAGGCCTCAAAATGTTGAGCATAAGTGTAATAGCTGATATCACGGTGATCATTTCCATGTGCTCTTAATAGCAAATATGCCAAAGTCAGTCAACATGGTAGATTAGATTATCAGATGATATATGCACTCACTGGCCACTTGATTACTTACACCTTGCCATTAACAGTTGGGATCACCTTTATACGTTCAGACCTGCATTAGTTCCTGTGGCATAAATCTCAACAAGGTGCTGAAAATATTCCTCAGATTTTGATCCATGCTGACATGACAGCATCACACATTTGCTGCAGATTGTCGGCCGCACACAAGGTGGGTATACTGTGGGTTCAAAGGAAAATATATGGTCAGCAACCCACGCTCAAGTAAACAATGATCAGTGGGTAGTAAGGGGACCAAAGTGTGCCAAGAAAAGATCCCCAACACCATTACACCACAAACAGTCAGTGTTGATACAAGGCAAGATGGATCCTTGCTTTTATATTGTTTCATTAATATTGTATCAGGTAATGAGTCATCAGACCAAGGAACGTTTTTCCAGTCTTCTACTTTCCAATTTTGGTGGGCCCGTGTGAACTGTAGCCTCAGTGTCCCTCAGTACTCCAAGGTTCAGAGATTCTCTTCTGCAAGCATTGGTTGCAACCAGTGGTTGACTGAGATACTGTTACCTTCCAATCAGCTTTACCATTCTCCTCTGACCTCTAATGTCAACAAGGTATTTTCACAGAAAACAGCAGCTTACTGGATATTTTCTCTTTTTTGAAACCCTACATACTGTACAGCCTGAGCTAGTCGTGTGGGAAAATGATAGTAGATCAGCAGTTTAGAAATACTTACACCAGTCCATCAGACGTCAACAACATTGCCTTATTAAAATCATGTCCTTTAAATCACCTCTCTTTTCCATTCAAATGCTCAATTTGAACTTCAGGAAGTTGTCCTGTCTCTGTCTACATGCTTAAACTCAGGCATGGAGACAGAGCTGACTAGCTGATTACATATTTGTGTTGACAAGCAGTTCAACAGGTATACAAATAGTTTCCTGAAAATTTTGCCAATCATTATCAGCTGAAATATAAGCGTAACTATCTTCTCTAACAGCTTTTAGTTTTTCCCCTACGATTAACCACTTTGTTTAGGTTTTACTGTTTTTTCTTAAGACAAATCAGGAATATATTTGAAGATTAACACTTGTAAGGAAGCTTCTAATACACTTAGCGTAACTCATAAAGTTGCCTTCAGCTTGAATAATAAATGCTTGACTTACTTAGAGGCACAATTGGACTGACAACATTTTATCTTTGTGTTTTAAGCCATCTATGTTTTAACTCTATTCTGAATGGATTGTAATACAGAATTGTACATTTTAAAATTTCATAGCATTAATTTTCTACACCATATTCAGTTAAACAGCCTACCTGTTTCCACTAATACATTTCAATAATGTTTTACTTTTTTTTAATAAAAAGTATTGTTTGAAAAATAAACAAACATCACCTTGTTTACTACTTTGCTTTAAATTTAGCCTCACTGATTTTGCTCAACAGCTGAAAATACATGATAAATAAGCAAAAATGTGTGGAAAGCTTTGGGTTGTTTACTCAAAGAAACCCACCATATAATTCAGTGTATTAAGTAGGAGCTGCCAGAAACCGCTTTAGCCGTGTCAGCTTATGGCTTTTATTAAGCTGTCATTTTGTTGTTTGGCTGCAACATCTGAGCAAATTCTACCAAGTCTACACTATTTTAAGACCTGGTGTTGTAAGCTGGTATCTTATTGGCTGGATATCTCTGTATTCCAAAGCATTTTAACAGTTGTCAACATTGGCACACTTTTGATAGGCAAAAAAACCCCCAAAAAAACAAAAACCCTCCTTAAAAAAAACGAAACCAAAAAAAGACCTGTCATTTAGTTTTACAGATCATTTTAGGGATACCCATCAGGCCTTAGAAGCAGGTGTTGCACTGAATTACCAAAACACAAAAACAAATGTTTTAATTATTTTTTTTAAGTCAGACATATCTAAACAAATTTTGTGGTCATTTGTTTTCCTTTTGGATTTTTTCAAGGAAAGTCATGCTTTAATTTTAAAAAGTCCTTGTGGTTGCTATCCCTAATGTCAGTTTTGGAAAGCCTGGAGTGTTACATGTCATTCCTCTGGAACACCTACGAAAAGCAATTAAATTTGCCAGAATGACACAACGCCTGCAAGACCCAACATCTGTCCTAATTTCAATTATTTTTTTAAAAAAATTTTTGTCATCTAACTAGCAAACTCGCAGTCTCAATTAGCAAGCAGCTGACACATGTTTGAAGAAGAGCGGTGTCTTCGATGCAAACTTCAGGCAACTATAACAACCTGGTAGCAACCAAAGCACCTCATACCACCAATTAATACCAATTTCATGCAAGCAACCTGTAGAAATCAATCCCAGAAAACTGAGTTTTCCCAATCAACCAGTGATTGTTTGGTGGGTTCATTGGGCGGTCAGGGAACGCCCATTTTTCCCCGAATGATCAGCATTTGACAGACGGTCACTAACCAGTGTCTAGGGCTGTTACTGAGCCCTACATCAATAAGATAATTAGAAACTCTAAACTTTTTTTTCTATAATATAGACCTATCTGTTCAATATTTTCAGCAATCTAGGCAGATATTTCCCAGTTTTATTTAATCAAACAGCTTCTCTGTAGTGATCATTTTTATTGACTTGGCAAAACAATAAAGTAAAATATACTTTCTTTTGCTTGAAGTTGCACTTTGACCTTCAGTAAACTACTAAATTGTGTGTTTGGTTATGTGTGTGGATATTTTCCATTACCCTGACACATGGTTCCACAATATTTTCAATAATAAAGGTTACACGATATAATAATAATAATAATATCTATTAGAACCTTTTATTATTGTTGTTGTTTTATATTGTTATGATGTGTGTGTTATTTATCCCCTTTGCCACAAATTATCCTACTTTCTCGACAATTTTTTTTTTTAGTCAGCAAAGTTTAGACCAAATATTAAACAAAAATGTTTGAGCATTTATCACCACTGTTGCTTTGTTTATTCTCCATCAGAGTAATCTTATTACTAGCAATGATTTAGGACGGGCTTAGAAGATTGACTGGGAGAATGTGTTTTCCTCTTCTCTTGTATATTGCTATATTTTAGACCACTTTTTTTTATTATTATTGTTACTTAACTTCATTAAAAGACTTTACAATGTTGCATGATGTACTGTGCTGCATATTATCTGGGAAATTGTGTCATTTCACAGTGATGATGACTTGATGCGGAAATAATTGTTGTTCATCTGCCCTAAAATCAACTATTCTTTGGTACATGATTATTATGCAATCTTTCATATTGGGCATCAATTTTTTCCATTTATTTGTATTTCTTCCAAGACAAGGCATAATCTAGTTTCACAAAGAAAACAAAGCTCCACTGTAATATATTTTTCTTGAGGTATGTCTGGAGGGTAGAAAGGTTAAAGCCTATGCTAAGTAGGTATTTAAAAATATTATTAGCTTTGTTTTGGACACTTATTATTTTCGACACTTTGACCATCACAAGGCAAGAAAAAACAAGTTCCAGAATATTCAGGAGAAGGCGTTCCCTCAGCCAGTAAGCTCTGATTCTGGGCAACTAAGACCAAAGTAAACAAAATGAATAAATGGTACCACCAATTGATTTTAGGATAAACCATGCCTTTAAATTAAGGTTAGCTAAGATGAAGATGCTGCCTTGTTTAAAGAAAATGTGTCTTAGCTGTTCCGATACTCCTGACACACAATGGATCACACTAAGGGTTTTTGCTTAGGTAGCAGTTGTCCTTCTTCTCTCCTGGATCGCCTGGAACATGCTTTAGGTGCCTTCCCAGCTTTGACAATTGTCTAAATAACCACATTTACTTTGCCACATTCAGCTGAGACTGAAGAAGTCACTTGGATGAGTGATGAGACGTTTCTCCCACTGAAAACTCTATGTCCAGATGAACACAATGAACTATTTGGGAATACTCTCCAAAGGTTGAGCAGGGAAACTGTGACAATCTCCAGGAAACACCCCTCTTTGCAATTGATGTCACACAGAGATTATCAGCAGCCACTCACCGAACAGTTGGGAAATATACTTTTTTCCCCCCACGCCTAGGGGTCGGTCTCTAGGCCTACTACTTGGAGCCTCAGTAATTTTTTATAAAGTATGTTTTGTTTTAACATTATGTCTGTTTTAAGATATTCTGATTCATTAGAAACCTTTAACAGGCTGTTTATAAAACAAAATATTATCATTAACCAATTTTAGGGGGGACAGCCACATATTGTGACTGATCTTTCTTTTTGATGTCATACATCCAAATCAAAATCTCACAATACATGAATATTTATGTTATTCCGCCAATTTCAGCTTGAGCTACTCAGCTAGTGTTTGAAAAGATAAAAGACTACAATGCACCTAGGCTATAACATTTCATTTGACCACAGAATCATAAATATTGGAGCAGATATCTGGAACCTATTGACCATGAATAAAACCTTAATACAAATATGGTGCCAGTAACACATAATAACATGCTGTGAGGATTATTTTTGTTGCTGGTTTTAATGGTCTAATTTTCTGCCTGTCACAAATCATCAGAGTCACTAAATAAAAGGCTAACCTTGTTTCTCTGTCGATGAATTTTAGATTACACAGGGATTTGGTCAGCAGGGAGAAAAAAAGTTATCTGCTGAGTAATGAAAACTTAGATTATGAAGACTATTGTGTAATAACTTCTACTGAACTCTCAGTAACCTCACATCAACTGAAAAAGTGTTGAGGGGCACCTCAAATAAAGGACTTTACTCCTCAGAATCACCACCTCAAAGGGCAGTCAAATCTGTCAAAAACCATAAATTAATATCGGACTGAACAAAAACACAAACTTTTTGGCACATCTACAAAAGGCAAATAAATATGAGAAACAGATGCTGACACAGAAGTGCTTAATTTGTAGGAGAGCGGTGTGATTTGCTGCCAAGCAGTCAGCAAGACGTTTTGAAAAAACAGGGAAAAATTAGGAACTGTTGTGGCGCCTTCTAACATCAACGGTGATGGAGGTAAAAGCTCAATCATAATTCTAAGCAAGGTGATAATCTGAAGAGGTTTCTGAAGTTTTCAGACCCAAGTTTTCACCATTTTGTTTTGAATTATCATAAAATGAACATTGTGTTTTTTTATTTCTCATCAGTCTTAATATTCCACAATGACACTGGCTTGTCTTATTTAACCCTTACATACTGTTCATATTCTATCCCTTCATGAAGTATGGTTCAGGTAAATTTTAAATCAGACCAAGATTCCGTCATAATAAGCGTCTACATCATATTGTAAACTACTGATTAATTTATAATGTATAAAGCACCTATTAATCCTTCATTGATATTTAAAAGAGCAGGTAGAATGTATTTTTTTAGGTAAATCCAGGCATCGATTTAGGAAAGAACAAAATTTTTAAGTGCACAAGAGATTCACTCATTCCAAAAAATGAAGAAATCCAGAACCAAAAATCTTCCTCTTCTGGTCACTCAGTCAAATTGAGTAATCACAGACACAGAGTCTTGGTCAGAAATGTAACCAAGATGCCAACGTCCACTATAAATTAAATCCTTTGCTCAGATTGGACAAAAACTGACTGAAGGAGAAAAAGCATTTTGTAGAAAACCACCACCATAGTAAGGACATTGTTTTTTGTTGTTGTCTCCAATTACAAAATTAGCTGCATGTTAAAGTCAATAAAAATAAGTAAAACTAGCAATGGAGACCTTAAACTCACCAGGAAAGTACTTCCTGAGGTCACAAATCAAGTATTAACCATGTGGTTGTTGTACCATAAGCCTCTGCACAGTTAGCCTTCTTTAGCCAACCAGAGGAGCCGCCAACTGCTGGTTATTAAAAAGAATACAGATTTAAAATGATTCCCAAATGGCCTCACCTTTCCTACCCACAAGCTTTGTTCTTTTATTTACAGTCCAGTGGCCACACAGTGGCCACAGCAACATGCTGTGGTAGTTATTTTCTGCAATAGGGACTGGATGAAGGGAAAGACAGAGAAAAATAATCTCAGTGTTCTCAGTAAAAATCTTTTCCAGTCCTCTCAACATTTCAGGTAGTCAATATTCATTACATTATACGTTATATTCATTACAATATTCATAATTACTTTTTTGTTGTGATTTGTTAGGACCAGTTGGCACAAACCATACTAAAACAAAATATCTACTTGTTTAAATTCTGTGATAATCTTATATTTTCTACATTAATAATTATAATAAATGAAAACTGCCCTCATATGAGTTTCTAGAGCTGGAGCACCTTGGTCATGGAAAACAATTTTCATACAGATCAGGCAGGCAGCTGAAAAAGTGGAGAGAAAAAAATTAGGAGATGGATAAAGAAGAGAAAGAGCGCCACTAGTTCCAAATAGTCCAGATGGGAAACAAGGTAATTAGTAGCACAGGGAAGGCCAGGAATGTGTGTGTGTGTGTGGTAGCTCTCACTCTGCCCAGGAGTCACGGTGCACGGCAACGGACGAGATCCAGCAGAGAACAAGGGAAAGTCACACACATCAAACAAACTGTCAAGCTCGAGACAAGAGTTTGAGGGGAAATGTTCACAGTGCAATTAATTAGGACAGGAGGGAAATGGTAATAGCCTGGCATCAATGCATTTATTTAAACGCATCAGCTTCCATTGTTTCAAGGTGGTTGGTTGAGTTAATTAATTTATGCTCCTTCAAAATGCACTTTTTCATATCGAGACAATTAAAAGTATCATAAGATTGACGGAAAATGCTACAGAGTAGTCATATTTGCACATGTAAAACTACCTATAAGTACGACTACACCTCCACTAAGTACTTGTTACCACCTGTAAGATTTAGGTGCTTACTTTGCATTAGACTTCATTACATTAGTACCAAAAATATAAATGATATGACATACAAATAGTATATGATATCATAAGAGGCATTTGTTTTTATTACTTATCACAACAAGAGCATCACACAAAGTAACGCAATCAAGTATGCACTCACACCAGCCCCTCAACAGCTCTCAACACAAACTGACCATTAAAAGCTTTGCAAAGGTGATATTTACATATTACACTGAACTATGCGACACAGAAATTCACTCAGCATTATACAGTCTAATGCAGTGAATATGTTTATTTGATTACAGAGGCCCACGCTAGTTAATTCAAACAGCTTTTTGAATTCTTCTGGGGGATGGGAACAACACAACCCATTTTAATTACTCAATCAGACAAGTGATTTGCTTAATTATGAATTCTGAGTTTAGGGAGTTGTTTAATTGCTATGAGAGCACGGGTTAACAGTAGTGCTTTTCGGCTTTTAGAGGAGAGCAGGGAGGACAAAGGGTGATCAAAGCTCCACATGGTGGACAAATAAAGACTTTTCAGAAAGATGAACACAAAGTATCATAATGACCTCTTCCACACTACACTACAGCCCACTAGTCGTGCTTTCATCGCCCTGATCCTCTTTCTCTCCCACTAATGCTTAAATGTGCCTGGAGAAAACTGTGATAAATCTGCTGATGCCTGTGCCTGTACTCATCTCAGTGATGATGACACTACTGCCATTGCCACTGCAAACTGCTAAAAAGTAAATATGAAGAGGAAGTTCAGCTGATGTGTGACAAAGCAGCACTTTTTGAACTGGAGAGGGACAGGAAGGGAGGGAAATAAGAGACAGAAAAAAATGCATTTGGTGAGTAAGGGAAAATTGTTTTCGGATAAGCAATTTAGAGTAATATGATAGTGAGAGAAGGGGTAAAGGAGATCAGAACCACAGCTCTGCCATCTCTTTTCTATCAGAACAGCCACACGAAGAAATCTCTGACCTCTGGACCAACTACGGCGCAACTTCACATAGCTCCTTGATGTTTTCCACTACTCCGGTGTTTCACTTTCCTCTTTGAATAAAAAATCTGCACCTTATTGTCTAAGACTGACTGTTCCAACTATGGCACACAACAGCTTTTCCACTTGAATTCAACACCTTAACTACGCAGGATCCAAAAGTGTGACAGACGCAAAATTCTGGGTATTACTTTCTGGCCTTACTTTATTGCCTCACAGTCAATTTCAACTGCTGGAATTGCATTTCCAACTATCTACAACAGAGGAGTAAAGTGCAAAGCTAGCCTGGCAACATAATTAGAAAGTCAGCAATTATGAAAAAAGCAGTGCCAAGGTTGAATTGTTTTCCTTCACAAGGAAAAGAAATGAAGTAAACATACACTTGGGTGTTTCCCCAGTCGAAAATCTATAATGAATACAGGATATTAACAAAAGTATCCACTCAGATGTTCAAGTCGCTCCCATGTTAGGAAATTGAAAACTCAATGGCCAAATAAACAGAATCAGCAGAATTCAGAATTTGGGATTCCGTTACCTGGATGATTAGAGTATGCATCAAGACACATAATAATCAGCGGTTAACCTTAAATTCATGCCTTTGGACTGTGAGAGGAAGCCAGAAAGAACCCAAGCAGGAAAGGAAAGCCCCTACCCCAAAACCCAGTACCTTCTGTCTCTAAGGCTACAGTGATAAACACTGCACAACTGTGCTCCCTAAAATGATAAAAATTTGAAGTCAAAATAAAGTGTACATATCCTAGCTTGAAGTACGTACACAAATACAAGCAAACATTTGTACATTCATACAAAATATTCAAACCATGAGCAAAATTAAAGGGCACATGCCAAGAAAAATAAAAAGTCGCAGTTTCTTTTAGCAAAATGCCACAAGAATTAGTTTCTACACATTTAAAACGAATCAAATATTCAGCTGACATGATGGAAGGAACTTCAATGTTTGGTTAATGTCTTAACCTCAAAAGCATTATGGCTTCATTAGCTAGGTTCACATTTTGTTTAACATAACACAATAATCATTTTATAAATAAGTGTTGTAACTACAGTCCAAAAGGAGGATAAAAGAGGATGTGCTTAGGGTGGGCCTAGCGTGTGATTGACAGGTACCAGCTTGCAGTGAATTCTCACTCAAGTGATGGCTTAATAAAAACCACAAAATACCCATTTCTTAACTAGCTTTTTCTTTAAAAAGTATTACCATGGAGAGAGACAGACACACACACACACACACACACACACACACACACACACAGTCTTGTGGTATTGGAGCAGAGTGTGTGCAGGACCACGTGTCATGTGTCAGCCTCCATATTCTACCAGAGCCTCACATGGTGATCCAGCTCACACCTGAGCACCACTGGGCCTGATTCAGACGGTGTTCCTGCTCCCTCTTGTGTTGACAAGTTGCAATAGCACCCAAGAATGGCTCTAACAGCGTTTTCAGTGGAACCAGTGAACTCTGAAACATCTTTATTGTTGTTTAATCAGCCACAAAGTGTGACACTGGAGCGCCGTGACGCTGATGTGGGGGGGTGACGCTCAGTCATGCAGGTGAGGAGGTCCCAGTCACCTGAACATCCTGATAATAATGAATTACAATGGTCCAGCCTAGAAGTAATAAATGCATCAATTAGTTCTTTTTAGTGTCCTTGTCTGTCTTCTTGTGTCCTCGTCTGTCTTCTTGTGTCCTCGTGTGTCTACTCGTGTCCTCGTGTGTCTACTCGTGTCCTCGTGTGTCTTCTTGTGTCCTTGTCTGTCTTCTTGTGTCCTCGTCTGTCTTCTCGTGTCCTTGTCTGTCTACTCGTGTCCTTGTCTGTCTTCTTGTGTCCTCGTCTGTCTTCTTGTGTCCTCGTCTGTCTACTCGTGTCCTCGTGTGTCTTCTCGTGTCCTTGTCTGTCTACTCGTGTCCTCGTCTGTCTTCTTGTGTCCTCGTGTGTCTTCTCGTGTCCTTGTCTGTCTTCTTGTGTCCTCGTCTGTCTTCTCGTGTCCTCGTCTGTCTTCTCGTGTCCTCGTCTGTCTTCTTGTGTCCTCGTCTGTCTTCTCGTGTCCTCGTCTGTCTTCTTGTGTCCTCGTCTGTCTTCTCGTGTCCTCGTCTGTCTTCTCGTGTCCTCGTCTGTCTTCTTGTGTCCTCGTGTGTCTTCTCGTGTCCTTGTCTGTCTTCTTGTGTCCTCGTGTGTCTTCTCGTGTCCTCGTGTGTCTTCTTGTGTCTCGGTGCAGATGAATGTAAAGGTGCAGCATACATCAGGCTTTTCTGTCTTTTGGTTCGATCATGTTTGGCCCTGAAAGCAGAACGTGCAGCTTCACTTTTCCTACATTTCCCAGAAAGCACTGCAGCAGCACTGGTCCTGTAAGCAGCAGAGGAATGCTGGAAAATGCAGCATTGTGGCTCCATGTAAGGAAAACTAAGCCCCTCCTCCTTTCTGACAGCCTGGCCTCTGATTGGCTGAGAGCACTGTGAGCTGTCCCTCCCGCTTCCTGCAGTTTGACCTTTCACCCACTGTCCTAGCATCAGGCTGGTGTGATCCAGTTCTAAGCAGTAATACCTCACACACACACACACACACACACACACACACACACACACACACACACACACAGCTGAGTGACAGCTGTCACTCTCCCTATATGGGAAGAAAACACAGTTCATTACACCTGCTGATTTTGGCACACCTGTTCCCACACACTCATGTCTCGCCCCCCCACCTCACTGCGTCACCTCTCCTTTGCAGCAGGCCAGAGACCACGCCCCCCCCCACATGGATCAATATGGCCAAGCTGTGACGATCCACCTGGTAACATGAACCCGCTGGGCGTCTCTCTCTCTCTCGCCTTCAGATAATAATTCTGATGGTTAAAGATCCAAACAGGAAACCACAGCTGTGTGTGTGTGTGTGTGTGCAGCACGGCGTTAAAGATAAGGACATAAGCAGGAAGTAAGAATGAACAGATCACATATACAGACTACCAAAATAAAAGCACAGTTACTTCCTGGTTAATCACATGTTACACTCAGCTCAGGAAACACATTCACTTTGTGTTCAGAGCACCAAGACGTCGTCTGAGCTTTGCTCCTGACTGTAAGCCACACATGATCAGTGGGTGGAGCTAGTGTGCACTCTGAGTGTGGGGGCAGGAGGGGGCAGGAGTACAGGTAACTCAGCACAGGTAAGTAAGGACCTACATGACCACATGAGATAAGGGTGCAGCTGTCCACATTCCCAGCCCGCTCTGATAATGAGCTCGTGTCAGGCGCTGCGGCTGCCTCTCACAGCAGGTTGTCACCGCCGGGCTTCCATACTGTGCCCGGAGCTCCACAGAGACGGAAACATCTGCTGCAGCTGTTTGTCTCTGCTGTGCCTCTCAGGTATGACGCTGCGCGCGCTCAGCTGCTGCTGGTTCAGCTTTCCTGAACTTTCCTGAACTTTCCTCAAGTTTCCGCAAGTTCCGGGAATTGTGGGAAACTTGCGGCTGCTGGAGGTGAACGTGGCAGAGCTGCAGAGGAGTTTGTGTGTGTGTGCAGCGGCAGAGGAGTGTGTGTGTGTGCAGCGGCAGAGGAGTGTGTGTGTGTTTGTGCAGCGGCAGAGGAGTGTGTGTGTGTGCAGCGGCAGAGGAGTGTGTGTGTGTGTGCGCAGCGGCAGAGGAGTGTGTGTGTGTGTGTGCAGCGACAGAGGAGTGTGTGTGTGTGTGTGTGTGCAGCAGCAGAGGAGTGTGTGTGTGTGTGTGTGTGCAGCAGCAGAGGAGTGTGTGTGTGTGAGCTCCACTGTGAGGTGACGTGAACCTTCAAACCTGTGATGAAGCTTTTCATGAACGTTGAACGTTGTGCGGCTGCAGAGACTGCAGAGGCTGCAGAGGCTGCAGAAGCTGCAGAGACTGCAGAGGCTGCAGAGGCTGCAGAGACTGCAGAGGCTGCAGAGACTGCAGAGGCTGCAGAGGCTGCAGAGACTGCAGAGGCTGCAGAGACTGCAGAGACTGCAGAGGCTGCAGCGACTGCAGAGGCTGCAGAAACTGCAGAAACTGCAGAGACTGCAGAGGCTGCAGAGGCTGCAGAGGCTGCAGAGACTGCAGAGGCTGCAGAGACTGCAGAGGCTGCAGAGACTGCAGAGGCTGCAGAGGCTGCAGAGGCTGCAGAAGCTGCAGAGACTGCAGAGACTGCAGAGGCTGCAGAGGCTGCAGAGGCTGCAGAGACTGCAGAGGCTGCAGAGGCTGCAGAGACTGCAGAGGCTGCAGCGACTGCAGAGGCTGCAGAGACTGCAGAGACTGCAGAGGCTGCAGAGGCTGCAGAGACTGCAGAGGCTGCAGAGACTGCAGAGACTGCAGAGGCTGCAGAGACTGCAGAGGCTGCAGAGGCTGCAGAGACTGCAGAGGCTGCAGAGACTGCAGAGGCTGCAGAGGCTGCAGAGGCTGCAGAGGCTGCAGAGGCTGCAGAGGCTGCAG
>VURO01045485.1:0-10166 GCA_015108175.1 Pelvicachromis taeniatus | reverse complement strand
CAACTTGAAATTATGAAAAAATCATATTTTGTTCATAAATTAGCCGCACCAGACTAAAAGCCGCAGGTGCGCTAGCGGGCTTGTAGCGCTAGCGGGCTAGTAGCGCTAGCGGGCTAGTTGCTAGTAGCGGCTGTGCACGGCCCGCCTTGCAGGTGGAGGGCAACGGAGCGACTGCTCCACCAACCTCGGAAGAGCCCCGCAAAGTGGGCCGCGCATCGCCGCCCGACCGACCCAGCCCTTAGAGCCAATCCTTATCCTGAAGTTATGGATCTGACTTGCCGACTTCCCTTAGCTGCCTTGTTCTAACATGCCAGAGGCTGTTCACCTTGGAGACCTGCTGCAGATATGGGTACAGGGCCAGCGAGAGGCAGCTTGCTAATCTAGTCTCTTTTTCGCGCTAATTCGTACGGCACTACTTTGGTTGGCGGACGGACATGTGACCAACATATCACTCTTGTCTGATCACATGCCTTTCCGCCAGGAAAAATGGCGGAACAAACCAAAACAAATCCTCTTACGATGTCACAAAAATCATGAAAAAGCCTTAGAAAAGCCGCATCGGACAATAAGCCGCAGGGTTCAAAGCTTGAGCAAAAAGTAGCGACTTATAGTCCGGAATTTACGGTAATTAAAATTGAATGTACAAGAGGACGTGGCAGGAAGTGTGCGATCTGAAAACAGTGCAGCTGTGGTCGAGATGGTGATCCTGAATGTGAGATCAGCTGAAGTTAAATCCCTGATAAGGTTTCAGATCCAACTCAGAACTTTCCATAACTCACAATAATGAAACAAAACCATTGTGATAGGAAAACCACTTGTGTGTAATTATTTTGATCTAATGGCGGCGATGGGCAGAAAGCAGGAATGTGGCCGATTGGCTGAAAACGCCACAATCAGAAATAAGTAAAGTGTTTTGAAAGTGCAAAATAAGAACTTAAATCCGTTAATAAATTAATTCGCTAACCATGTGGCCCCGTTTTAATGCACCGTCTGATCTACCTCGTTCTACCTCGGTCTCCTCCACCTCTCTACCTGCTCATAGCTCCACCTGCTGCTCTCACAGTAAAATCAAGCTCTGCACAGAATAAAGTTACAGCTTAAAAGAAGAAAAAAAAGAAAGAGACTTAAAGTGAAGCTTGCTGCAGCCACAGCGCTGATCTAATGTTACTTTTAATGATTGATGGGAGAATGTGATTCCTGAATGCGACTTGAGATCAGAGGAGTGGGTTAAGGTGAGGTGAGCGCTATCAACAGAAGCTTTCTTTCTGCCGTCTGCTGCCAACAGGGTCAGAAAATAACGACGCTTCACACGTCGACTCACACTTCAGATCACCTCTTTATGTTCACTGCGTTTCGATGATTTCCGTCTTCTGATGATAAATAAAACAACAGTAACAAGTAAAGCTACAAACACAACAACAGCAATAACTACACCTATAACTATAACTAACAAATATGTGTCGCTGCCTCCGGTCTTCTCCTCCTCCTCATCGTCATCTTTGAAACCTGCAGAGACAAAACAAAGAGGTGTGAGGACTCACGTACGCCAACACGATTTCTTCTTTCACACTTTGAATCACTGCTAACGGTCAGCAGAGGTCAGAACGTCGGGCAGTGACCTCAATGTCAGAAAAGTAAGTAATAAAAATATCTGCAGGCGTTTGGTTAATAAACGCTGAGCAGCATCACTGTGGTCATGCTTCAGAGACTTTGACTTCCTCTCGCAAACTGCTGCATGTGTATCAAGTAAAGCACCTTTTAAATAAAAGCTTAAAGTAAGAGAACTAAATATAAACTTAAATATAAATATACAGACGTCAAAACACATTTTCCCCATGGAAAGAAGAAAAGCAGGGGCGCACCCAAAGAGGAGAGTGCAGGGTGACACCGCACCCTCTGAAATATGTTCATTATTTTACATTTTTCGTTATAGTTCTCCTGATATATGATGCTGGATTAATATAGATAACACCACCCAGCAGTTTAAGCCAATAACATCTCCATCTTATCCATTAAACGGCTGCATCCAGTCACATCATGGATATTTGTCTGTATAATAAGTTATTCTGCTGTAGGTGCTCTAAAGGATAAGTACACCACTTTGTAAATCAGTTACTCAACATGAAACTCCGTTAAAACGCTCGCGCTGACTCTTTCCATGTCATCTGTGTCACGGCTGCACACCAGCCTCAAAATCTGCGCCTTCTCCACCTGCTGCCTGCGCCATCTTTGTTTCCATCTTTGCTTATTTCTTGGTTCGTTGCACCGCCACGATCAAAACTCTGAGATCCGACTCAGAGTTTTGAATGTGACGCTGCAGCGAACCAAGAAATAAGCAAAGAGCCGACAGAAACGAAGAAGTCCGTGGACTTAAAACGTGTGAAATGCACTCGGGCGGTATAATCAACGAGCACTAACAGATGTCTGAATTAAAAATAAAACGGGGCCAATAAACAACTGCGTCAGATCAGATATAACGCCACCCACCACTGCAGGAAGCGTGATTATATCTCAGAGCACAGCAGAAGCAGAAAAATAAGCAGTCAACAGTGAAGATTTCACAAACAGAGCTAAAGAAGACCTAAATACTTTCAAATGCTTTCCAGTGACTTCTTCTTTGTATCAAATGGTGGAAAATAACAAGCATGGTCTTTAGTGTGGACAGATAATGGCCCTTCAGAGAAGATCTGCGGGGGCGCAAAAAGCCCGCGTCACAGTTCACAGAGACAAAAAGCTCTTTTGTGCTCAGCCGTGCAGTGAAGGGCTGCACTCTGGCTCTACATGTCACCATATGTCAGAGGAAGGATACGTAGTACAGTGAACCTCTCCAAACTCACCAGAGTCTGTGACTGCGAGGCTGATGGACTTCCTGGACTCGTTTTGGACTCTCTTGCCGCTGCTGAGATCACTGGTTATAATCCGACACTCGTACATTCCCGTATCGTTGATGCTGACGTTCTTCACAATCACAGAAACGTCACCGTTTGTCATCGACGGGTCCGCCAGCTCCACTCGGCCTTTAAAACGCTCGTGCTGGTAGCTTTCATATGAGCGCCGGTTTCGGTAGAAGAAGACGTATCCGTCTGCCTTAATCTCAGGTATGCTCCACTCTAGCAGGGTGATATTTACACCCCGGGGACCCTGACAGTGAAGAGTGGCATCTTGTCCAGGCCTCACCTTTACCTCTGTGTGATAGATATGCAAAGACAAGAGAAAAAAGCCAACATTAAAAAGTGTCATACTGCATTTCTTTAAGATATACTGTCAAGGTCAAGGTCAAATGTATTTATATAGCACATTTCAAACAGCCGATGCTGCACAAAGTGCTTTACAATATAAAGCACTTTATATTGTGTAGAAGAACTGGTATGACTTCCTCTCTAAAGCTTTTTTTTTTTTCCCCCAGTAGACGAATTTATCCAGAAACTTCTGACAGGAACTGTTTGGATCGCAGGAAGCACTGAACTGAGGAAGTCTAAAAATCAAAATAATGGATCTCTGCAGCTCGACATATTTCCAAAACAAAGCCAGGGACCGGAGAGAAATCTGCCGTATTTAAAAGCAACATTGAAGTCACACATGTCCCTGATAGATGTAGGTTACAGTCTTCTGCTTGTATTCAGAATATCGTGTAGGATTGGCAGCTTTTCTGTCTCCGTTTCTGTCTTTATTTACGCGGCGCAAAGAACAAAAACTAGGCGAATAACACCGTCGAGCCAAATCACACGCAGATGTTTGGAGAGTCTGAATATACGTCAATATTCTGGTCTGTTATGAGCCTACTGTTGTGTTGTTTGTTGGGAAAAGTGCCTTCCATAAATGTGCATGCGTCACCTGCTTGTGTGAACAACTTATCTGTCCAGGAGATACACAAGAGAAGAAAAAAACCCACCAAAGTGACCTCATCCACCTCTGTGGTTAATAAGTTACCATTGTATTTTAGAGGGGAGGCTACAAAACAACTGACTGATTGAGGTTACAACACTCAATGTTTGTTTGCGTCTGGCTGGGTTGGTTAAGATCGCCTCGATTGACGCTTGAAATCCCCCGATGAACAGAAACACCTTGAGTAACAAGCTGTTCTCCAAGAACAACAGACTGCTCAGGCTTTGTGGCTATTTTCAAAGAATCTGCTTTGAAAATAGCGCGTTATTTTCCTAGCGCTGTTCCCAGGAACCATTCGGCTTTGTTGACAGTTACTGCTTCTAAGAACCCACGACAACACGGCTGTCACGATGCCCTTGAATTCTCAGAAAATGTTTTACCAGAAATTCCCAGAGTAACCACACTTGTAAATAGCAATAGGATAGAACAGAATAGAATAGAATAGAAGAGACCGTTTTGTCATTGTACATATACAATGAAACTGTGGGTGTGCCACACCACACCATGTGGGCACAGTCTGCTTTATACTGCTGAGGATTGTCCTCAGTCTTTCTTTAAACAAAGGTGTTACACCACCGCCTGTGATATATAAGTAATCACCAGACACACCAAAATATTTTAGGTATTGATGTTAACAATCTGAGAACGTAAAACTACTGGTTTAATGATTTCTGTGTCAGAGCTGGGGTCACGTTTTTGCACACTGACTGTGTCCAAAGGCAACAAGTATGCCCCGAAATAGGATTTATCCCTCAGAGGGAGAACATTTAATAAATAACAAAAGCAGCAAGAACTGATTGACTGGTTACACTATCATAATCAAGCTACAGTGACGCTAGTTAAACAGAAGAATGAAGCTAGCCTTTAAACAGTGAACCATGAGCTTAGAAGAACTAGTGAACGCTCTGATCTCGAGTTAACAGTCTGAACATGTGCGGCCTTCATATTTAAACCACGTTCCATGATAACCTCGACCATCTTACATAGTACACTATTGTAAAGTGATGGTATTATTGGATTATTGTAGTTAATCGCACTGTAAAGACACCTCGTTACTGATTAGGCAACGTTTTCTATGAGAAACGTAACTACGGTTTTCTGAAGTAAGGGGCTATGGTAGTCATACTGTTAGCATATCCTTGTGTTTCAAACTCAGCTCTCTTAAAAGCGCTACATTATCATTGCAGTTATACTCCACCTGGTATACCTCAGCCAGCTTGTCGTTTTGTGGTTTTGGGCGTCTTTTTTAAATGATTGCCTCTGAGGTCTTAGCGTTATAAGCTAGGAGCTCTGTGGGATTATTGCGGAACACCAGCAACAAGCACCCATGATGACGCCTTTCAACAAGGAGTCATTTCCAGACCATTATGGAA
The DNA here is from genome assembly GCA_015108175.1 of Pelvicachromis taeniatus. NCBI lineage: Eukaryota > Metazoa > Chordata > Actinopteri > Cichliformes > Cichlidae > Pelvicachromis > Pelvicachromis taeniatus. Next base: position 4,908 of record VURO01045485.1, on the reverse strand, counting down.
AAACCAGTGAGATCTCTTTATTATTCACAGATGTCTTAACTATTTATGAACTGTCGTCCTCGTCTCACCCCTCCAACCGTCACAGCAGATGGCTGGCCTCCCTGTGCCTGGTTCTGGTGGAGTTTTCTTTTTGTTAAAAGGGAGTTTTTTCTTCCCACCCTCGCTAAAGCACTTGCTCCTTATTAACTGATATTTTATATAGGTTTGTGACTTTGTGTTTGGTCGATTACTTCTTTGCTGTAGCAGTGCTTCTGGGCAGTAAATCTTACACTTATACCCTTGAATGGTTTCACATTTGTAAGGGAAATGCATTTGTTTGTTGAGCATTTGTTTGTTTGTTGAGCAGCACAGTAGACTGCCTGAATCCATGAAACACTTGCCAAACTGCATATTGACTTTTGACTCTTGTTTGGTGTCGTTTTTTTGGACTGAATGACGGAAGTCTGAAGAAACAAGAATTACTGGCAGTTCAACAATTTATTCATTTAGCAAATAGGGGCTTCAGTAGCACGTGGCTCCTCCTCCTCATGCTGGTCACCAGCTTGGGGATATCCCAAACTGGAGTAAGCCGCTGTGGTTGTTTTGTTGTGGGAGGAACAGCACACCCAGGCTGATCCCACACGTGTTCAGCTGGGTTGCAGTCAGGATTGTCGCCAAGCAATTCCATCCTCTCCACTCCCAAATTCTGGAGGTAGTCTCTGATAGACCCTCTTCTGTGAGGGCGAGTGCTGTCATCTCGGAGGTTGAGAGTTTGGACCCAGACTGTGGTGACATGGGATTCCAGCCAGTCGAATCTCATCTCGACATCTCTCTGCATTCAGATTGCCTCCGACAATGACAAACCTCGATTTTCCAGTCAGACCAGAGATTGGGTGTCTGCAGCCTGTTCCAGATTATCTTGGAGGCATAATGTCCTGCAAGTCTTAACTGCAAATCTGTAGACAGTGTACAGTTCCTGAGTACTGACAGGGTGAGGGAACCGTCTTCTTGTCCTGACATTCCCCGCTGTATGGAACTTCACCTTCAATTTGGGAGATGGCAATAGGATTCACCCCAAATAATGCCACAAGATGGTTTTACAGAACTCCAGTTTTAGCGCTGCTAATCAATCAGACACCTGATTGTCTCAAAACTAGAGTCAACATGAGAATAGTCTGTTTGGCATTAGGAGAGAAGATTCAGCAAGTTTTTAAATGGGTGTATACACAACACACACACAACTCTGCTGCTCTATGTAGTTCATTTACTTTGTAAATGCAATGCTTACTGTAAACTGTAGTTTATTTTTCACAGTAAGATAGTGGTGTGGGAACTCCAGGCCTCAAGCGTGTCCTGTAGATTTTAGATGTGTCCTTGATACCACACAGCGGAGTTAAAGGCTAAATTACTTCCTCAACATGTCTTGAAGTTCTCCAGAGGCCTGGTAATGAACGAATCATTTGATTTAGGTGTGTTGACCCACAGTGAGAGCTAAAGCCTACAGGACACTGGTCCTAAGGCCTGGAGTTCCCCATCACTGCAGTAAGACATCATTAGCCAACGTTTTATATGTGCAAATGACCAAATATGGACACTATGTAAGTACTGGTGGTGCTGAGGTGGGTGGTAGGCGACGGTAGCTGGAAGCATGCAGCCCAAATCAATCTCCGCTTAGAGCCGCTTAAGACCTCGTGCTGGTGTTCCAGGTAAACTGGTTCTTACGTTAACTGGTTAGATTTGTTTACATATTCGACTCTCAGTGTTCCAGATGTTGGAGCCGCAGATTCATCATTTTCCCTGAATGGTCATCTGGTCATCCGTCAGTGTGTTACGTGGTCTGACAAGATTAAAGACCTCGGCAAAAAAAAAACGGGCTCCAGCTTCAGCTCCTGGAAATGCGTATCAATGCCATCGTCTGACAACAATCAAATGATTTGAACTAAAAGTAAATATAATAAAATGTCGACGAGCCAACATTATCAGCTTCATAGACACTCGAGTGTGCCTGCTGTTTAACACCTGCTGCTGATTTAGGAAACACGCCCACGTTAACCGGATGAGGTCACATTTTAATGTGGACAGCTGCTGCTCGATATAACATGATGTCATTGTAATATTCTGCACACGATAAGCAAATGTAGCTCGTTTCCTCGGCGCAGAGCTGCTGGAGGTAGATGTGTTTGCCTCAGATGACTGATGACAAACGGGATTTTAAAAGAAGAGGATGGACACTGTTAAAACTACAGCGCAAACCTGCTCCTTTAATGAGAATCTGGGCCGTTTGCTTTGGAAATAAACAGATTTACTGACACACATCATTGTGATCGGTACCATGTACCTCAGAAATATAGTTTTGCCACCATTTGCTCAAATTCAAAAAAACATCATCCTCTCAGGATTGAACAGGAGAGGCTCGGTAAACAAATCCAAGCAGCTAACATGGCTCTGACTGTAACACGAGGACGACTGGAAACGCCTTTCATTCTATTCTATTTAATATTCACGCCTGCAGGCAGTGATTTCAAGCGCTCATCACTTCAACCTCTTCTCCTTTGTGTTTGCCCGAACACGACTAAAGAACAGTTTCACTTTTGTTTCACTGCAAATTTAAATTTAATTTCAAAAAATACATTCATCAGCTCGCTCACATTAGATTGTATTTACCATCAGATGGGCCACAGTTACGATTTCGGGTGGCTTAATGTTTACATTTGAACAGCTGTTAAAAAAAAACTTCTAAAAATCGTGAGTCACAGTATTTGGCAGACTGCCAGCTGCTGTGTTTGTTTAGCTACTCACCGTCTAATGCCGCAGTCTCAAAAGTCAGAAGGAGGAGAAGGAGAAGAAGAATGTGAGACATTACTGCAGAATAACTGACACGGACCCTCCGGAAGCTGCTGGAAACTAGAGTATTTGGAGACATGGCTCACAGTCTGAGGAAGGGGAGGAGGAGGAGGAGGAGGGGGAGGAGGAGCGGTCTGCTGCGTTCAAGGGCCGCACACTCGGTATTTATGTTTAATGCTGTGCAGTATTTACAGTCGCTTTGTGGCCACACTGTGGGCTGTTTGTTGTTTTTGTACAGTGGGGATTCAAAGTCACTTCATGTCTAACTTCTCACTGTAGCCCAACAGGACCGGACTGTGTCCCTCATCGTTAGGTCAAACCCACGGCGCGCACACATCAGCGGTCTCAGCGGGGTTTCAGCCCCGAAGCTGCGCACACACTTTCTGCGTCATAGATCACACGCTGGCAGCAGGGCGCGGTGCAGTTTGTGTACCGATGATTACAACCACAAAAACATAGACTGCAGTCCATGTGAGCGCATGCACAAACGCTTAACCTCAAGCACCTCTGCTCGCCTGCTCATCGCCAGCAGCACCCCTCTATACCCCCCCCCCGTGTTTCAGCGCGACCAACCAGGAAGTGTTTATGTTGCTGAGTGTCTCAATCCCACTAAATTTTAGGGTTTAATTTATTGATTTTTCATTGATTACTCCACTGCAGATGCTGGAGAAACAATATTTGGATGTGTATTTCCAACAGAGCTCACTGACTGCCCTCTAGTGTTCGTCGGCGGTCACAGCAGGTTTCATTCTTAGACATAATGATCGAAATGTTTAACTAACAGCGCACAAGACGAACTAACCTGTAATAAACAGACTTCAGTGGCAGTTTTACAACCAGGAAACTGAAAATACCTCCGAGACTCTGCACGGTGATGCATTCAGGCACGTCAAGGAAAAAACGCTGGTTCTAACCCAGGATACACGAACGACGTCAGAGGATACCCCCCCCCCCGTTTGCTTTCCAAGTGCTCACGTTTAAAATGCTTGATTTAAAAACAAGCTCTTCCACGCGCGTGGCGGTAGAAGAAAAAGGAGTGAAATGAACTCACCTGTTCACGTCGGTTTCCTGACGTAAACCCCCACCCCGCGCATCATGCGTGCGGACGACCGTCACACAGACGTCCATGAAGAAAAAAAGGGGAATGAAAAGCAAAATACTCCGTTCAAATCTTCACAGTCTCACAGTCGTCCCTGCGTGACAGCGGGGCCTCCACTAGTGTCGATCAGGAGGCGCTTTGAATGAAGCGTGGCTGCAGCACAGCAGCGCATGTCCGACGCTTTTCTTCCGCGTTGCTTAACCCTTTGTTAAGCCACGCGGGCCTGCCAGTCATCAGATTTCACCCTCTAGTGGCGGGACCATGGTCGATATTAATATTAAAGTTAACTTTATTAACACAGTGACACGTTCAACAAGTGAAACCCTAACCCTAGCGCTTTACACTACAATCAGTCATTCACACACTGGTGATGGCAACTACATTGTAGCCACAGCTGCCCTGGGGCGCACTGACAGAGGCGAGGCTGCCGGACACAGGCGCCACCGGGCCCTCTGACCATCACCAGTAGGCAAACATGGGGTTAGTATCTTGCCCAAGGATACTTGGCATGTAGACTGGAGGAGCCTGGGATCGAACCACCGACCTTCCAGTGAGGAGGTGACCCGCTCTACCACTTGAACTATAGCCACCCATTTAATATAATAGTAATAAGAAGAAGAAGAAGAAGCAGAAGTAAAAAAACAAAACATGAGAGATGAATGAAAACTGAAGGAGCGGCGTTAAGTCGTCCACAGGCCAGAATAACAGCTTACACAAACGTCCTACATTTCACCTTTTGAGGTCGGCTGATTCAGGCCATGATCATTTCCTCAAAGACTACCAGACAAACACTAAAACTTAATTTGATGAAGGTTTCAAAAGAATCATTTCCCGGTGCCCACAGCGTTGACATCTTTCATTCTTCCCCGTCCATCGCTTTAATAAACTCTGTGATTCGTGTTTCAGCTTCAAACCTGAAACTCAGAGGACTTTTCTTTCTTTTTTCTCTCTCTTTTTTTTTTTTTTTTTTTTTAGAACTTCTGAAA
>VURO01045479.1:0-12704 GCA_015108175.1 Pelvicachromis taeniatus | reverse complement strand
CTGCATTAAAACTGCTCCTAACTTTGTGTGGTGCTTGCTCGCAGTCCTCTCTTTATGCTGTGTGTGCTGCAGGCTGCCCGGGCACCATGTCAACGCTCTGCTGAGCTTACCGGTACCTTTCCCTCCATCAGTGCGGGCTGTGCCTCCTCATGTCTCCCCGGGCAGTCTCACTTCTTGCTGGTCAGTGTGGGCACAATTTCACCACTTCTGTGCATATCTCCCGGGCACTATATCAATCTATGCTGCCCTGAAATGTCCGCACGTCTGCCCCTCCTGCTCCATACGTTCCGCCTCCTCGGGCCAATGTTTACTGTGTGCTGTCCGCGCTCTGCTCCACCTCGCTCCTACTTGATTGGATGCCCGTGATTGATGGGGAGAAGAATTGAGCCGCTAAAGCTCCGCCCCCAAATCACGGGGGGGAAGACACACTGCCCTCCCTATATCATGGTGTTGCTTCTGGATAGATCACAGGCACAGATCACAGTATGGTGTGTGTGAGAAAGTGTTCAGGCGGACTTCTTGGGGTTCGAATAAAAACATTACAGCCTTATTTTTGTTACTTTCACTGTTTACTGACTTTACTGACTGTTAATGAGAGAAAAGATAGTTCTTAATATGTTACATGGTTGATATAAAATTGATATATAAACTGCTGTTAACTTTATACAGTTGATATAAAATATTTTACTACAGTATTTGGTTACAAATCTTTTTTTTTCTAGATTTTTTTCCTTTAAAATTGGGTGCGTCTTATATTCCAGAGCGTCTTATAGGGAGAAAAATACGGTACACAGTTTTCCCGATTGACCAGAGGTTGCCAGGAGGTTGCTAACTAGGCTTTTGTGACTGAGGCTTAAGTTGCATGATTACACTGAAATTCACCTTTGTAGTGATTAGATAAAAACTGTGGGGTATGCAGGAGTAAGTGGAGTTTACAAGAAAAAGCGTGAGACCTGTAACTTTCTCTGTGACCACTGTACTTGTTAATACAGCCAAAATCCCAACACAGCCAGTGTCTCTACTGTCTGTGGATGGTGATTGTTGTCAGATGATCTCGGTGCCCCTACCTCTTGTTTTTACATAAAAGAAGGGAAATGTACTCCTCGTCGTCCGAGCTGCTTTTCATCGAGCATTGACTGTTTTGGAAAATTGCCTGAGCGCTGTCACCCACATTTAAAGCAAAATGACAACCGCGGTATAGCAGCGGGTGTGCTGTGACAAAATCAAGTCCAATAGATGATCAATAAGCAAACTTGGCAACTGTAAAGGCGTTGTTAATTTAATAACTTCTCACAGTGCACGGCTGCTGTTTGGCAGGCAGCCTCGGAGCTGGATGTCAGAGGAGCTTTAAGGCCTCACAGGGATATTTTTATAAAACAGTCCCCGCTCTCGGCACCTCTGCCACACATTAACAGTCTAACCTTGCCAATAAAATCAGAGCAAAACAACGATCTTTCGAAAAGTTTAATTGAGCTCTTTTTATTTTCTCAACATATTGAAGCCACGACACGCCGAGAAAGGTGCTCACGCAGAGACCGTCTGGCACCACACAAACTGTTGCTGCCTCACGTCTCCCTTGGTTTTTTGCGTTAAAGAGATGTAATAAAACATCTCAGGAGAGAGCGAGAGCGGAAATGTTCCAAAACTCGAAACCATCTTTTTCACATTAGGATAATTATAAGTTGGTTAATGCGCTAATCAAGGCCATAAAGTGGCAGCATCAGCATTATGCAGATACAGGCAGCTAGACGGAGAAGAGGCAGCTGTGTGGCAGACGGCTGTGGTGGAGAAATTAAGGTACTTTAAACCAAAACATACTTGAGTATTTCTAAAAAAAAGTCACAGCGGGTTCACTACTTTAGCATCATAACATGTCATTGGTACCCTTTCCAAAAGCAAGAGATTCATTTTTAACATGGGATTTTCTCTATTTGGAAGGGAACTGAATGCCAAGAATAGGAAACGTGGCTAAAAGTTTAACTGGAAGGAATAAGATTTTAATATAACATAGTCTTAAAAATAATAAATAATGAATTTATTGTAAAAGCTCTGATTCGAAGAATCAGTTTTCCTTTAAAAACGAAGTCAACAAAAGTGGGACAAGCAGCTGCTCAAAGGCAAGAAATAAAGCAGCGCGTCTGACAAACTGACCCTGTTATCCAAGAGGTAGAAACAGAGCAGTGCTAATATCCTAGCATTTCGATCCATTTGTTTCAAAGCTTATTTTTAGACGCAGCTTTGCTGTGCCTTTTCACGCATCTTTCGAATTCCCTGCTTTCCCCCTCGGTGGATCACTCTCCTGAACACCCTCCAGACCTTTAGTGCAGATTCACACATGTAGACGTTCTTCTTTGTGCTCTGTATTAATTTAAAGATGTCGTGTGCCCCTCCCCCTCCCTTTTATGTGTGTTGTTTTTTACAGGAAAAATGGGGAAACAGAACAGCAAGCTGACCCCTGAAGTGATGGAGGATCTGGTGAAGAACACAGAGTTTAATGAACACGAGCTGAAGCAGTGGTACAAGGGGTTCCTGAAGGACTGTCCCAGCGGCCGACTCAACCTGGAGGAGTTCCAGCAGCTCTATGTCAAGGTGAGGCTCCACCGGCTCACTTTCATTTTGATGGATTTCACACGTATTATGTGTTACTACACAACACCGTGACTCTCTTTTAGCTCTTAGAGCAGTAGCTGTTTGGTTTTGGCTGCTAACAGTTAGGGTTAATCAGATTACTGTGGAGGCACAGTGGTACTGTGTGAACTGTATGAGGAGAATAAACAGGCACCAGCACAGTTTTGCTTCACAGAGTGCCGCTGAACTCACTGTAGCAGTCAGAGGAAAAGCCAGCTATTTCAGCCAACAGGCACGTTAATTTTAACATCACATTAACTGTCTTTGAATATTTAACACGTATTTTTACCTACAAATGCTGCGATTACCTTTCGCTTGCAGTTAAACAAACAAACAAACAACTGCATTTGTATAGCGCTTTTCATAGTCATTAAGGACCCAAAGCACTTTACACTTCATTCAGTCATTCGCACACTGGAGTGACAGAGGACACAGGCGCCACCGGGCCCTCTGACCAACACCAGTAGGCAAACATGGGGTTAGTATCTTGCCCAAGGATACTTGGCATATAGACTGGAGCAGCCTGGGATCGAACCACCGACCTTCCGGTGAGGAGGTGACCCGCTCTACCACCTGAGCTACAGCCACCAGTTTAATGACATAAACTGGTAATAAAACTACTATTTCTAATCATCCTGACTACACCACAAAGCGTTTGGTTAACATTTCCAGGCGAGAGGAAAAAACATAAGTGATCTTAGCCTTTGCTGTTTCTTGCTTGTGAGAACAGGAGAGAAGGAACAGGAAAATCCATGCGAATGCGGCAACTTCTAAATACCCCCCGCAGTGTTTTTTGCTACCGATTCATTTAGTCCACCAACAGAGCTCACAGATGCTGCTGGTTATCAGAGACAGCTAAAGCCAAACTGGGTTTTAAGAAATGGGAGAGTTGGGAAACGTTAGATGCTCTCCTGCTTGGGAGTAAACCATCCGCTGTTTCCTCTGAGGCTGACTTTCTGAATGTGGGAGTGAATGTGCGAATGGTTGTCTGTCTATATGTGTTGGCCCTGCGACAGACTGGTGACCTATCAGGTGTAGCTGGGATAGAGATGTGACGTCACGTGGTCTTACGGCAGGGTTATATCATATTAAAACAAGCAAACAAATTATTTAAATGTCACATATAGGCAAACAATAAGCTCGTTTAAGTGATACATAACGCCTTTAAAATAAGTGTTATTATACATCCCAGGGTAGGTTTGAAACCGAAGCAGCAAGCTGTGAGTTACACGAATCTACAGTTTACTTAGTGTGCCGAGTCCTTATGCCAAAACATAGACAATGATCAATTAATAATCTAAAAATATTAGTAACTATCATGTTAGTCTTGTTTGAAACATACAGCAGGATCTTACTGTCAGTACAGACTTTGCACTTCTCACCCAGCCCAGTTTAACTTGTTCAGTTAATGAGTAATTCTATCTGATGGGAACTTTAATACATAATACTCCCAAAAAAGTTTATGTTAGTGCTCTCCAACTGAATACACACTTTATTTCAGCACAAATCGAAATTCTAGCAAATGTAGCAGCAGGAACTTCTGTTATCTAGAACATAGGAAGTATGAAGCTATTAGAAAGATAAAGTTCACTGAGTGAATCTGATCAGCATCATCAGCTTAAATCTAAATAGATGTGTGCTGCCCTCGATGTAACCTAACATGATGTACACCACAGATGCTCTGCACCGGCACAGTACATTACTGTAAGCTTCACCACGGCGCTGCAGGCTAATCTCTTTAGCCTGCACTGCACTCCCAAGTTTTTTCCTGCAATCTTTGGATAACAAAACATTAATATACTTCAGTTTGTATGGCAGGGTGTTTCCCGCTATGAAAAAGCATTACCTCAGCAGCACATCTTTTAAAAGGCCTCGGAAATGAGAGCTTTACGCACAAGTTTTACGTTTCCTGTCTAACAAATGTCACTGAGCAGTCCTTACCTTTAAATATCACCTGCATCTTTTTCTTTTATCTCTTTTCGCTCCCTGGGAAACAGCAGCTGGACCTGTAGCTAGCAGACGCACTGTTTGATGTTGAAGTACCGCAACCGAAACTTTTAACTGCATCAAAAATGCTGTTCTTGATAATCCCGGCGCACTTCAACCCCTCAGAGTAGCTCTATAAATGATGCATGGATTATGTGTTATTTCTCTTTTTCATCTCTTCGTGTCCGATAAGCTACAGTGATGCGTGGATTGTCTTCTTATCGTTCCTGCCATTTGTGTTCAGATTGGTTTTATGCTTGAACGGGCAGTCATGTGAAATAAAGTAACAAGCCTGTTTTTGAAAAGTCTGGGGAGTGAACAGCAGAGATATTTGTGTGAAAAGGGAGTAGAAGTTGCCAGAAACATGAATACTCAAGTATAGTACAAATACATGAAAATTCTACTGAAGTACACAGCCTTTCCTCTGTGGAAAGGTTGTGATCAGCACACCTGATCTTTGCTCACGGTACACATCAGTCTGGGAGACGCTTCTCTGAGGTCAATTCTTTTTCTGCTGCAATGCTAGCGGTGTGGATTTGAGGGTTTCTCCACTGACCGAGTCCCACTTTGAGCCCGGTACTCACCTGATCTTGCCTGTGAATGACCAAAGTCTCCTGTCACAGGCTGGATTTTCTAAAGATTGAAAACTGACTCTAATCAGATCAACCTTATCCTAAAGGTTATTAAGAGGTTCTTTAGGTCCAACAACCCCAGCTTTGAATAAAGTAAAAGATTAGCAGGTCCCTTTAGTACAGTTTAGTACTGATTTTACAAGCGAGCAGGTTCATAGTATAATGACAGTAAAACTACCAGCAGTCCGTGATGTAAGAGCAGACAGTAGGGTGATGTTGTGGGATCAGTAGCAGAGGCATCAGTGTTAGACATTAAGGATTTGTTAATTTAAAAACCACTATAATGTATCCTTAGTGAGTTTTCCCACAGTTGTTGTGAGCAGGGCTGACTGGAGGGTCACTTGAGTATACTCTGAATCACCACAAGAACCACTGAGGCAAATTACACTGCCATTAAAAACCCTTCTGGATTCTAGCCGGCATGCTGCCACGTTCCTATTCGCCTCTTTTGTATCTGGGCAGAAAACCAACGGAGAGGCTGATATCAGAGGCGCACAGATGATTATCTTCTAATGCTAATATGTATCCCACCGTATCTCATTACCTCTGACCGAGCAGTGCGAATTTATTCCGTGATTATTCATTTAGTCTTACAAAACAAGGATGAACACATTCACAGAAACAATGATGATCCAGGAGGGAAACAAACTGCAATAAAACTGCAAAAAGTGGCTAAAAATACAGACTTTAACGATTATTCTCTGTTAGCAGGAGCGCTTCTACTAATACAGCTAAGAGAAAAAGGAAAAGGAAGGTTTTTATGACTCCAGCGATCCAGCAGATCTAAACTAGTACACTTTTATTTATTCAGCAGGAGAAAATGAAATTCACACATGTGGCAGATCATAAGCAGTTCCATTAGCTCCCAGCACCATGCAGGACGCCCGGTCAGGGTTTGGAATAGAGAAGCAAACACCTGTGAAACGCACAACCCTAAAAACATACAGCACATTAAAGTGCAGCAGTGTGTTTCCATATTATCTTGCTGTTACATCAGGCTTATCTCAGCATGCCACGTCCTTCTTCACTGTGTGTTTTAACTTTAGAGTTCTCATGGAAGAAAGCACTCTGAGAGTAAGATGAGGCATTCATTTTTAATCAGGAGTGCCAGGAAATGCTTCTTAACTAGAGGGAGTTGCCGTTATGTAAGACACGCCTTGCCAGTGAGGTCATCGGCGCACTTCCTCTAAATGCCATCGGAGGTCATGCATCAGCTGAGACCAGCTGCAATAAAGAAAAAAAAACAACTGAAAAAAGGAAACATTGGAAATGAGTGAAGGTATTCTTGAAGAAAAGAACTCGAACAAAGAACATCTGTCAGGGCCAGAAATGACATTTTCCATTTGGATCAGTTGTTCCATTAAGTCTGCTGAAAGCCACCAAAAATCTTTTGAAAATTATAGCGCAGAAATAACCTGGGCTCCTGGTGAAATAAGAGGAGAGCGAGTGGAAGGAAAAAGGCACAAAAGAAACCCACATATATTAAAAAAAAACCTCTTTACCTCTCAGTGCGACCTCACACAGATGGGAGCAGCGCCAGGAATAGTTTGCAGTCGTGCGAAAGGGGCAACCTGGCTCCCATTTAAAGGGTCTTGTAGGCTTTGGGGGGTAAAATGCTATTATTATGGCATCCCATTGTGTTTCCAGGCAACAGAGTATCAGTGGTACGGCTTTATTTAAATCAGGAGGGCTGATAAGTGCGGAAAAACAGGGCCACACATTAACAGGACAGATTGTTCCTGGGTGGTGCGTGGTGGGTGGGAGTGCTGGGGTGGGGGGTCATATGGTTAGTAGGAGGGAGGCAGGACAGCATGTTTGCGTTGGCTGAAAGAGCAAAACAGAAAAAAAGTATAAGCAAGGAAGCGCGCGTGCATTATTTATTAGTCATTAGGGCCCCGTTGGAGTCAAGCAGCAAAGCGGTGGGAAATGTTCAAGACGAGTCGTGCGTCGTACGTTTACAAGCAGCAGACATCCTGCGCCGCCCGTCCCCACACAGGCCTGCGACAGCCGTCCAGAAGCCCTCTCTGTCAGGGTGCTAAATGCGGTGTTACCTCCACTCGGCTGCCAGCCTGGAGTTAATGCACTGTTTTGGTTGGACACACACATGCTATTCACTCACCTTTTTTTTTTTCCTCCTCCTGTGCGTCGTCTCTCACTCTTGTAGGAGGATACAGGCAGAGAGATAGAGCGCAGGTGCAGAATGTCAGCTGGAAATAACAGTGTCTGTATCTGAGGGCACATGTACTCTACAGTATTTCTCTGTACAACCGGTGTGATTGCTCCCTCTGCTTATTAGGTTTGATTGGAGCTAGAGGGTTATGAATGAGCTGCATTATCATTAGAGAAGATCTCATTAAAAGTGCCGAGTTATGCTTCTTTGAAGCCATTGCTTTTATACGTTCTAAAGATAGCTCATAATTTCATGCTGGATTCAGAATTCGAGTTAAATAGACAATCACGTTTAGTCACGTTTAGATTTTAGATTGTAAAAGTGGATGAAATGTCCAAATGATAATGGCACAATGCAAATGTGCATTAGTATGGTAAATAAAATGGAATTTGTTCATTTAAATGCAGTTTATATTGAACAGTCAAGAACACAAAGAGGCTGGATTGATGAAGTGAATCAGAGTTATTAAAAAACACCCACTGCGTTAATCCACAAATCAACTACTTGTGAATTAAGTAAAAGGGAACCTTCTTCTGATTGGCTGACAAAAAGTTCAAACAACAGGTGGTTTCGAAGCTTCGATTTGCCCGAAATGACCATATTAGGGTTATCCTCTCCCTGTGATGTCATACAGGGCCAACAGTATGGAAAACTGTCTAACACAAAGCATTTAGATTTTGGCTTGCAGGGATTACGCTGCATTCGATCTTATTATTTGTAACTGGTCATATTCAGTATAAGCATCCAGCACTGTAAAAATATATATGACAGGAAAATAGGGAAAACCATCATATGTTTCCTTATATCCACATATTTGATCATTTTTATAAATGATACATGCGTTTTATTATCTAATCTCCTGTCGTTTGTATGGAAAATACCAACTTGCCTGCAAACATTCACAACCTACTCGCTAGGATGTTGTGAAACTGTGAAGCGGAACAGAGACCGGTTGTATTCTTTACCTAAAATGGTAAAGAACCTAAAAGTTGGTTTTAGCTGTAAGGAAAACATTTAACAGCGAAGGCGAATGTTTCCAGTTTGCATCACAGTTTTTGGTAAATGGCCTGCATTTGTATAGCGCTTTTCTTAGTTACTAAGGACCCCAAAGCGCTTCACCCATTCACACACTGGTGATGGCAAGCCACATTGTAGCCACAGCTGCCCTGGGGCGCACTGACAGAGGCGAGGCTGCCAGACACAGGCGCCACCGGGCCCTCTGACCATCACCAGTAGGCAAACATGGGGTTAGTATCCCAAGGATACTTGGCATGTAGACTGGAGGAGCCAGGGATCGAACCACCGACCTTCCGGTGCGGAGGTGACCCGCGCTACCACCTGAGCTACAGTTTCACTACCACCCCACTACCACCCCACGTTTCACTACCACTCAGTCGTTTGTAAGGGCAGGTCGACATTGTTCACACAAACTGCTGGCAACCGCAGCAAGGCTCTAGCAACTACAACAACCAGGGGCGTTTTGTGGTACAGAACCCTCTGTGTGACTGAGGTCACCCAACAACGTCCATCAATGGGAGTCCAACTGTATCGCCATTTATAGGAAATTGAATTTTTATCACGTGAGTCATTGCCTTTGTAAACGCATTCTCTCAGCCGTTCATTTCATGACTTATTCAATTCAACATGATGTTTACTTTGTCCCAGTTGCAGCCAAGAAGGACTTTAAGCAGGTTACAGTCAAGTATGGGTCAACTGTCTTGAGTAACCAGGAGCCAGAGATAATACAGAGCCCTGTGAAATTCACAGCTCCTGGTCAAACTGTCCCAGATCGTTAAAATGACCCGTTGCAGCCATTGCATCCCAGCCGATCTTCACGTTTAGCGGCACTGCCAACACCAGACAGCGATATAAAAATGGATTGGAGGCTTCCGTGCCAACTCACACTCAAGTGCGTGCATGCCACAGTGTGTGAAATTTGTCATCCATGACATGCCAGCTGCTCTGTGAGCCATTTGTAACAAGATAATGATACTCCCAGATTTTTGTCACTGCAAATTTTATTTTGTTTTTTGTGCTTGATGCACGCGCGCACGCACACACACACACACACACACACACGCACACACACACACACACACACACACACACACGCAGACACACACACACACACGCATGTTTAACAGTGATCCATACAATTGCAAAACACGATTCATACCTTCTTCTTGTTGCGGGTCTGTCTGTTATTGTGTTATTTGCCAAGTAACATGCAGTGAGCATCAATACTGCTGGACTCCTGCCAGGTGATGTTATTGTGCTAAGGTAGCGTCAATATAATTGACTTCATTATGGTTTCTGCTGCAAACAGAAACTCTCCATCTCTGTCTTTTCCATTCCAGTTTTCTGTGGCTGACTCTTGCATTAAATACCAAAAAGAAAGAAAGAGAAACCAGTTTGAGTGTTCAGTAAATTCATTTAACAAGACCTTCAGTTTCACTCGTTACATCTTCATCATATTTAAAACTAGAGAAATATATGTGGAGACATCATACTTGTGGTTTGTCGCTGTACGGGAGCCGATGGACGCATTGTTGTAACACTGGCTCACGCTCAGACACAGGCAGATGCTGACCTGAATATACAGCAGATGTATGGACGGAGTCTGCTCAGTCGCGTCACGCTCACATAGCCTCAAGGCTTTTCCTGTCAACGGGTGTGGCGCACGCGTGTGTTTATGTGTGTGTGTGTGTTTACATCTGTGTTTGTGTGCACCATTCAGCTGTAGACTGTGAGGCTCCCTGCGTTCTCCATAAACAGACAGACAGAAAGACCGATCGGTGGGCAAAATATGAGGAAGGTAAATGGAGTGACAGAAGGACACTGACATCATCTGGCCAACAGCCCGTCTCTGTGAGGAAACATATGTCCCCTAATCACAGGAGACAAAGACCAAAAAGATAGTGGTGCAGCGTTAGAGTGACATGGAAAATTAGCTATAGGAGATTGCTTTTTCCCCCATAAGGGATTGGTTGGAATCGTTTGGCATAGATGTGACGGCGCACACTTCTAAAAAAAACTAAATAAATACAAGTCTTGGGCATATACATATTTAATAATTCTGTGACATACGCTGACAGCCAAGCAGCTTGGAGCTGAGTGATCTCTGTACTGCAGAACAAAATATGAATATTTTAAGAGCCTGCTACATATCATTAATTGTTGGGATGTGTCAGCACTGGCCAGTATCAACCTTAGTTACTGATGGGCAGCGGCCTATATTTATCTGATGTGTGACATCAGTTTGGCACTGACTAGATGCTCAAAGATAGATTGAAAAGCTCAAAGACATCAAAACAGGTTCTTACATTGAGGATTTCATGGTTTTCTTGGTACAAAAATGGAAAATAAACAACAACAAATCAAATCACCCAAATTTTGAACTAAGGGTGCAAAATTAAGGAACAATCAACATAGAAATAGTAATCCAGCAACTGATGGGCAATAACTCATTAGAGTCTGGATGACGCTGGATATTAAGGCATAGGGTTTTAATTAGATAATTTCATTAAATAATCAAAAATAATAATAAGAATAATTAGACTTGACTATGACAATGCTTACCAGTGGTCCTCTATGTTGCTGCACACAAGCTCTACCACAAACGTCGTTCCAAACAGCTCTCTTTGGGGTTTGGGGAATAACTATCCACTCGCTTTACCAAAAACTGTATGACAAAGGCAGACAGCTGTGTAGCATAAGTACAGCTCTTGCTATTTCAGACTTTATGAATTCACTGCTGCTAGTGCAAGGAGAACGCAGTGAATGATTTAGCCTGCTGTGATTACCCAACATAAGTGGAAGGAACAACTAAAGATGAATTGTGTAAAGTCATAACTTGGCTGCTTAAGGGAATCACAGTAAAAGACTGTACGGTATACATATACTTCTGAATAGTACAAGTGAACACCTTATACACAAACTAGTTTTTTCCTGATTAAATTATTGTAACTCGCTGTGTACATGCCTCACTGATGCTGCTAGGTAGTTCAAAACATGGCACCAAGGCTGCTCACAAACACCCAGCCCATCACCCCAGTCCTCACAGGGGTACGCTGGCAGTATCCAATCAAAGATTTTACTGATTCTGTTTTTAATCGTAAACATCAAATAGTTCCTCCTGGTACAGGTCCAACAGTCTTAACTATTTACTCCTTGAAAGCCCACTAGGAGTAGCAACTGAAGCTGTTCTCTGAACTGAACAGTTTGCTGTATTTCAGGCCTGTTCATGGAACACAACTGGATCATAAGTTAGTGAGAGTGGTTTTGCCTACCCTCACTTTTACCTACCCTTGGAAAAAACCTGTAGATTTATGTTGATACAAAGCATAAATAAAATATTATATTAATTAAATTGTTAATTAAAATTAAAATTAATATTTAAAAATACAAAAATAAAAGGTTTTTTTTCTGCAGACCAGTAAAACTCTGAGCCATTGACTTGTTGGTGTTAAGTTGGACACTGAATTATTAAGATTAATTCTTAAAAGGAACCCCGGCTATTATGACAAGTTACTCTAAATATGTCTCCACTACATAAAAACATACTTCAAAATAACTACAATGTTCTCGTTATTCATTAAATCTTTGTTTTTTAAAACGGTTTTGGTTCCATGGGAGCTGCCATGTTTTTGCGCACACAATGCATTCTGGGACGATGACGTATATAAGTTGTCGGAAGTATTAGCTACGTAGTAGATTAGAACGAGACAGCAAGAATGTAAACTATATGTCATTAAAATGGCTCCACACTTCATCTACCTCTACATGATCAGTAGCTGCATCTTGAAATCCTGCATATATGCCACTTGGTTCTGGATAGACTGTCCTTATGTTGTTTACTGCACATGATGGGATGACTACGTACGCTAGCCAGCCAGCCATGCATGCATCAACCAGGTAAACTGTCGATATGAAGCATACCTGTAAGATCTTATTACTATAAGACTATAGACGACTCATTTATGCTTTTTGTCTTAACTGGTAAAAAACAAAAGTACCAGCACGATACCGGTCATGGAGGCTAACGAGGGCTGCCCAAAGAAGGATTAAGACATACGGCTTCAAAGCACTGTGATGCATAGAGGATCTGTAAAATAACAATATCGTAATTTCACTGTATAATAAAAATTAGAGGGAGGTCTGGGCTTCTCTGCTTGGGCTGCTGCCCCCGCGACCCGGCCCCGGATAAGCGGAGGAAGATGGATGGATGGATGGATGGATGGATGGATGGATGGATGGATGGATGGATGGATGGAATAAAAATTAGAATC
>VURO01045478.1:305-13816 GCA_015108175.1 Pelvicachromis taeniatus | reverse complement strand
GAGGCGAAAAGACAGTGCGTTTACTTACAGTGCTCCAAAACGTATTCCAACAGTTCACAATTGTGCTCCTCCTTTGCTCCCAAGTGTCTCCTTGTCTGTGGTAGCCCAGTGCACGAGTGGTGCTCCCCGAAACTTCTCTCCGCCCGAGTCTCCAGGAGAGGAAGTAAAAGACCAGAAAATCACAGTTAGCAAATTCACTAGCCGACAGTTCCAGTTCAGTGTAATAATCTCAATTCAGTTGTCGCTGCACCCAGCTGAAATGCTGCCGGTCGTAGATGACGACTGATTGGAAACAGCTGGCTGAATGACGAGTGGACCGACAACAGCACAGAGGTTTGTTTTTTTTTGAGCGACGTTCCAGTCACACTCCATACCAGTTGGTGGCGGTAATGCACCATTCAGTTGTTTGCCAACTGCCAATAAAATTTAAAAAGAAGAAGAAAACAGTGCGGAGGGACTTCCGGGTCGAAGGTCACCCGGCTACTATTGGAAACCGGCATCTATTTTCCATGACGTGAGTGCGACTGGTTGTCTATGTGTGTTAGCCCTGCAACAGACTGGCGACCTGTCCAGGGTGTACCCCGCCTCTCGCCCTAAGATAGCTGGCATAGGCTCCAACGCCCCCCGCGACCCCGAAAAGGATAAGCGGCTGAGAATGGATGGATGGATGTTTTCAAACTGTTGTTTATTAGAAACCTACGTTTAAAAGAGACAGGCTACTAATGGAAGGTATACGGTATGCAAAAATGTTGTCATTCTGTGTTTTGCATTAGTTGTATTTTCTCAGTCGTCCATTTGTCTAACATTATAAAGACACTGAATCACAAATATCCACCCCAACCCCCGTTTTTGTTGAGCTCTTTCGTTCTTTACCCTCTCCTTTTTACGCAAGTGTTTGTCACCTCTCCATTTCTCCCTTTATACAGCATTGAGATCACGGCATCTGGGTTTGACACACACATTTGTTTAGTCTCCATTGTGCTAAGTGGATTCATGTGGAATGGAGATTGCCTGTAATATATTGAAAGGGAGCAGGGTGTGCAATGGGAGGTAAGACGACTGAACGGGAAGGGAAGAGCAATGGAAAAAGAGCAAGAGATTGATGATTGATCCAAATAGACCAAACTAAAAGGCCGACAATGAGAGAGTAAAATGGAGAGAGTATAGAGAGCGAGAGAGATGAGGAAACATATGCTGCTCTGTCTACACCATCAATCTAAAGTAGTGAGCTCACCTGGAAATTGTCAAGCACTAGTGTACTTGTATCAGTGTGTGGCTGGCTGCCACTAAGATGAGTTTCCTCACAAGCAATATACATATTCAGCGAAAGCATGCTACTCTATCATCTCTGTCTTTCCTGCATTCTCCAGATCAGTGGCTGAGCTGGCA
The DNA here is from genome assembly GCA_015108175.1 of Pelvicachromis taeniatus. Taxonomy (NCBI): domain Eukaryota; kingdom Metazoa; phylum Chordata; class Actinopteri; order Cichliformes; family Cichlidae; genus Pelvicachromis; species Pelvicachromis taeniatus. Next base: position 12,427 of record VURO01045478.1, on the reverse strand, counting down.
TTGATGTGTGATAGTTGTGTGTTGTACTTTTCTTTGTTTTTTGATCGTGTTTGTGTGTGTGTGTATGTAGACTTCATAATAACTCATCTTGAACTCAGTGGAACCACAGCAAATACAGGAATAATAACCTAAACATGCAATAATGAACACAGCCAGAAAAACAGGAAAGCATCACTGGAGGACTTTTAAATACAGAGAAGAAATACTGAGAAGACTTGAAGTTCATTATTGTTGTGTAAATCACCTTTAGTCCACAAAGAATCACTAGAGAGGAGCATTACTTTGTTACATTAGACATTCGAATAGAGGGCATAGGACAAACACAGGACAAGACTAGGACCAAACCCTGACATTCTTATAAAGTGTAAGATTTGAATGTTGCCATTATATAAACCATTGTTAGTATTTTTCACCTTTTGTATTTTTTTTAAAACATAAAGGTACATTTTTAAGCTTTAATGACACTGTAAGGAATGCCTTAAATTATATTAAATAGATAATGCATTCATTTGAAAATAAGACTGCATGATCTAAACTTTATTCCTCAATGGCCAGAACATTTAATTAGTAGATAACATACTCTAACTTTGTAGAGCCATGTCAGAGGGGGGGGGAATCTCCACCTCACACCATTTTTCCCTCTCTGTGACTCCACGCACAAGGTAATGAGCCCTAATGTGTTAAACCAATAATGATGAAGAAGGAAAAAGAAAACAGTCTTAAATCAAGCTGATGTAGTGAGTAAAAAAAAATGTCTTTTGATCAAAATCCATAATAACATGGCTGATTAAAAATGACTCAGCTAGTTATGTTTTCATTATGGAAAATAGAAACGGGAGAAAAAACGTGAGGGGTAAACGAAGGAGAATGAGAGGAAAATCTATCATAATTAAGTAACAGCTTAAAAAAAATGGAATTGTGTGCGCTTTTTTCATAGATGACTACTAATTGAGGAGAAAGCACAGAGCTTATTCTGTTGCATATTAGCTTTTAATTACCCTAAATTGAAAGCAAAACCTACATGCATAAGTATTCACATGGTTGTGTGCACACATATAGAAAGGATCTGGCTTTTAGTCACATTCCAAAACACATTCTCTGGATCTCTTTCAGTCTCACACACACACACACACACACACACACACACACACACACACACACACACACACACACACACACACACACACACACACACTTTGTTCAAGGTTCTCTGTCTCTAGACAGCTCACAGTATTTAGCGTGTGCCTGTCCCAAGCGATATCATTACTTTTCTTTGGAGGCTTGCATGCTCAGAATTTTTCCCATCTCATTATTGAATATAGCAATGTTTAATAGAATAATTATTACATATTTCATACCACTTGCTGATGGAAAATCTAGCTGAAGTGTGCCGCAGTTTTTATGCTTGAGGGTCTGCTCTTGATGCAAGCTGAAGTTTGTCAGCTTCTATTATTTATTTTGGCCTAACAAGTCAAACTGCATCTGCTGAGAAGAACATCATCAACACCAGATAGACATTCATTAATTTATGTGACAAGATGGTACAGCAGCATCTGCTGAGGAAGACAGTGATTGGTGGCAAAGGGATTTCATGATTTGAACGGTGTAACTGAAATGAATGTGATGATTTCATTTTTCCGTGGCTATGAATACTCAATAAGACAGCTATAACAACACGGTTCACATGCATACACAATCATACACATACACAAGGTTCCAGTCAACAATGCAAAAATTTATTTTTTCCTCAAGTCATTAATAGAGGATATGTCAAGATGTATGAGTACCAGTTTAAAGCTGACCCATGTCTTTGCTGGTTTCACCAAGGGCACTCATCAATTACTTAATCTGCATACAAACTACTGTATTTTCTTATCTAGAGGACAGCAGCCAGTGAACCACGACCTGGCCTGAGGTATATGATGTACACACAGACACAGACCTCGTCTCTCCTTGCTCGCTCTCTTTCATTCTTGCTCTCTAAAGTTATTGTCAACCACCAGACGTTCCTCTGCCTGGATTAGCAGTCTGTTATGAGAGCCCAGACAGCTATAATGGCTGATGATACGATATGCACCCTTGCTGTCGCTAACTCTATAGGACACCAATTAACCTCTTTGTCCTCTGCCATTCATTTTCAACGAATGCTAGCATAGCTAGCATTCTTACCTATCTAGGTTGGATGATATTCAGGATAGCACTCTTTTAACAAAGGCAAAATGGGATTATGGCCAAAAGATACAGCAAATAAATCTGTGAGTAATGTGCAGTGGCATTTAAAAAAACATGTACATGTATTCAGAGGGTGTATTAAACTTTCTAATTATTATTTAAGGACAGAGAAATAGAAACTTTTTAAACATTTGAATTTTAATTAACATATTTAATAATGTTGATAAATATTTAATAGCAATATATTTTCATAAACACATTAATAACACTAACTAATATCAAAGAAAAAAAAGTATACATTTAGAATTTGAGTTCATGGAGTCAATTACTTCTCAGCATCACAACAGCTTTGGTGCCTAAACAAGCAGTTACAAAATAAGTGTACTTAAGTTGGGTGTTTGCTTGGGCATAATCAAATGCATTAAGGGAGGCTGATGCAGACACTGGCAAATTGTCATGCTTTATTTATGCCAGTGGTTGGAAAACCTGCACCACTGAGAACATGTACTGTCATAAATGTCAGAACATCATGACTGGATAGAGAATTGAAGGAGCATACGGTAGAGCACATTCAGGCAAAATATTAGACAGTAAATCAGATTATAAAGGAAAAACGTATTGTGAAAATAAGATCAGTGATATAACAAATAACCCTTAAATTATTTAACACATGAAAATACATGAGCCAATGCATTAGTCATAATTGCATAAGCCCTACAATGAATTAATGCTTCAATGTTAAATATGATCAACCTATCTCTAATACTCGGCTATGTACAGGCCTCTTCACATAAATGGAGAGGCCGCTTCACACACTAAGGTTAATTATGGAGTTCCGCAGGGTTGCGTGCTAGGGCCAATTCTGTTTTTACATTACACATGCTTCCCTTTGGCAGTCCTTCAATGCACATTTATTAAATAAATATGTAGGACTGCTTGCTTCTATATACGCAATATTTCTAAAATTAGAACAATTCTTTTTCGGAGCGACGTTTAAAAACAAATTCATATATTTATTACTTCTAGGTTGGACTACTGTCCAGGAACTAGACAGTGAGTAGAAAGGTAGAGCATATTTCTCTTCTATTGGCTTCCCTTCATTGGCTCCCTGTTAAATCCAGAATAAAATTCTAAATCCTGCTCCTCACATACAAGGTCTAGAATAATCAGGCCCCATAGTACCATATCACTCCATTAGAGCACTTTGCTCTCACACTGCTGGCTTACTTGTTGTTCCTAGAGTATTTTAAAGTAGAATGGGAGTCAGAGCCTTCAGTTTTCAGGCCCCTCTTCTATGGAACCAGCTTCCAGTTTGGATTCGGGAGACAGACACTATCTCTACTTTTAAAATTAGACTTAAAACTTTCCTTTTTGCTAAAGCATATAGTTAGGGCTGGATCAGGTGACCCTGAATCATCCTTTAGTTATGCTGCAGTAGGTGTAGAAATGTGGGGGATTCACATGATCGACTCAGTATTACTTCTTCAGTCACCTTTCTCACTCACTGTGTATTAATGGACCGCTCTGCATTGACTCATACTTGTTATTAAACTCCCTGAGCCTAGATCTGCTGGAGGTTTCTTCCTGTTAGAAAGGAGTTTTTCCTTCCCACTGTTGGAAAAATGCTTGTTCATAGGGGTCATATGATTGTTGGGTCAACCTTACAAAATAAAGCACCTTGAGGTGACTTGTGTTGGTATTTGGCGTTTGGCGTTGGTATTTTTTAAATTTAATTGAATCCTTTATAGAAACTGGAAATAATTTCCTAACTAATATACACTACTTGCCTTCGGAACTTAAGGTTAGGGATGGCAAAACAACTAGTTCAGGGAGGAGATATCATCACCCCCACCTGAGATTGGGTACCAAGCCCCAAGTACAACTGAAGGTGCATTGAGTGTGAGAGCAGCTGACCTGAGAGATAGGATCCTGTCAAAGCTGGAAACCTGGAACCACTGTGGCCAATTACCAAGACTACGTAAGGTACCCTCTGAAGATCTGCTAGAATATGTGAACGCAGCATTACAGACGATTCCTACTGCGACCGTCACCAAAACTAAACAGCTGGTCAACGTCATGGCAGCAGTGATCACTGAGATGGTTGGCTACAAAATGAACAGCCACAAAGAGCAGTACCCTCCCATTGAGAAAGAGACTTGAGGGCAAGATCAAGGCAGTGAAGGGAAAATAGCCAACCATTGGTGCTACAGAAACCTTTCCATATCTGAGGCTTTGGAAATATGGACAAAGTTGGACTGAAAGATAGCGCAGAGGCATTATTAATGGCAGGACACAGGAACAAGCTCTAAGCACAAGATCCATAGAGGCTGGGATCTACCACACCAGGCAAGACCCCAGGTGCAGGACCTGAGAGAGTCCAGCACATTAAAGCAAGGTGCAAGAGGCTGGCAGACAGAGCATACATGAAATGCCATAACCAAGTGGCTGGCAGACTATGGAGGAACATCTGTGCTGGGTATAGCGTCAAAGTCCCAAGGTCAAAATGGGACACGGCCCCTAGGGTGGTAAAGAATGCCCAAGCTAAGATCCTGTGGGACTTCCAGATTCAGACAAACTGCTGATGGCTAACCAACCAGACATAGTAGTGGTGGACATGCAGAGGAAGATGGTCATAGTGATAGATGTGGCTATACCGAATGATACCAACATCAGGAAGAAGGAACATGAGGATGATGACAAATACCAAGGGCTGAGTGAAGAGCTGGAGAAGATGCGGAAGGTGACATTAACATTAACAATGGTCTCAGTGGTAATTGGAGCACATAGGGTAGGACCCCCAAAACTGGGCAAGTGGTTCCAGCAGATCCCAGGAACAACATCCGAGATCTCTGTAAAACCTTATAAAAAAAAACCCCAAACCCCAATTATTTCAGAAAACTCCTCAAAGAATGAAAGAGCTCAAGGCATTCTACCCAATCATCAAACACCCCACATCTCAATCTCTAGCATTTACAGGATGTGCCAGAACAAGAATGAGCTAAAGAGACCACATGACCCACAAAACCCATTGAACTGCTGCCAATGTCCTCTGCCTAGACATCACAGAATACCTTAATGGCCCCATTTTTATGCCCTGATGGGCTGTATCTCTATTGGCAGTATACAAGTGGTTAATTGTTGTAGTTGGTCAAAGCAAATTTAGACAGAAATAAACATTAAGATACGTTGTCAAAACATTGATTAATAGCCTTGTAATTACACTGGTCTACCACATTTTATTGCCTTATATGTGGGTTAACTATTTTTGGACCATTAGCTAAGAAAATACTTTTTCCTCAGTAATTTTAACAGCTATGTTTTTATTTATTTATTTTGTGTATATTATTGTCAAAAGTTTGTCAAAAGTTGACCATTAAAGACTGTAATGTCAAAGTTTCAAAATGGAAAGAGATTATTTAACATGAAACACAAACTGAGATTTTGAGTTCTAGCATTAGTCAACTTTGTATATATATTTTTCTCTCTCAATATATGCAGTTTTTGTGTATATGTTTTGATTGGCCTGGTGATCTATCCATAATTATTCTATGTTAACTGGGATTTGGCCCCTATCGCAAACCTGTGTTTAAGAAAACTGATGATCTCATTGGAGTGACACACTTTAAGTCCTGTTGTAATTTCCCCCCTTATAGGAATTACAATCAAATATATACTTGGTGTCCAGGTGCTCCACTTATCTGCAATGATTTGCTTTTGAAACATTAGCAGGAAGACACATTGGAAACCCAGAGACACTGGCCATAAGGCGGCTCTGCATTCATCACTGTTGATCATTAACAATATTATTTGTTTTACAGTAAGCATTCTAATTTTCTATATGGATATCTGGTTTTTAATAATCCCTTAAGATCTGCACTGCAAGTCTTCAACAATTCTCAGCACTTTGCTATGTTGGGTAAATAGATCATCAAAATACTAACATGCTTAATTTAGCCCATCTAGAGTTCCTGTGATTTGGAAAGGATTGGTTTTCTTTTTTTTAAATTATTTTTTTATTGAATAAATAAATATTTATTTATTTAGTGTTCAAAGCCATACAGAAAGTTATTTAAAACATTTTTTTTTAATACACGTCGTCGTCTTCTTTCAGCTGCACACTTTAGGGATTATCACAGCTAATCATCTGACTCCACCTCAGCCTATCCCTACCATCCTCCTCTGTCACATCATCCCTGTGCTTGTTCTCTTCCACTACATTCTTGAATCTTCTATGAAGTCTTCCTCCTCTTCTCCTGCCTTTCAGCTAAATCTTCAACACCCTTTGTCTTGTATAGCCACTATCCCTCTTTTGCACAAATTCAAACCATCTCAATTTTGCCTCCGTTACTCACTTGGGTTTTGGTGGCATCTGCTTTTACTTATTCATATGTTAATTGTTTTCAAAACAACTATAAAAATACAAAGTTGTAATTAAAATAATACATAGCTTTCGAACATAACTCCTACACACCAAATGTTGCTGAGTGAGGCATAAATACATGAAGGTATAATGATGATTTGCAGAATCCTCTGGGTCATAACTAGTTTAAGCCATCTTTCTCATGAAAATGATGATGAATTGGAGAGGTGATTTGTCATAAAATCATCTTTTGAATTACTGGATTCATTGTGATCACTATCTAGTCATTCAGATTTATCTATTCAATCTGATAAGCCAGATCTGAGACTGTACAGCAGCCCTGTTATAATAATGACAATGACCCGGTTCATTACCAAGATCTGCTAATGAATTTTTTGGGTAATGTTTGGACTGATCTACGAACTATACTTACACTAATAATATTGCCTCAAGGGACTCAACAACACTGTGTTAATTCAAAGTACAGTGGTCTGGAAGCAGGTAAACTGTTGCCCAATGAGAATCTGAATTGAGGCATGGTGAGGTTTCTTGTTGTTGGGTTTGTTTTTTTTCTTCCCAATAACAGGACTACAAGAATCCATCCATCTTACATTATCATATGTATTTGGATCCCAAATTGGGTCTTTTAACCTCCAAGATAATAGTGGTGGAATAACGTTTCCACACATGTGTAAATACGATATTTTGTTCACACGTAATCCAGAAATGTTCATTTAGTAACAATACAATAACATTAGAATATAAGTTTGGCACATTAAATTATCTCTGTAGAAATCCATAAAGGTAACACCATTCAAACACTCCCATGTCCGTTTTGGATAAACTGCCTCAATAATGGCCTGAATAAAATTATTCAACTTTGTGGATGAGAAACCTTGGTGTCCAACAGACTGCTAATATTAAGTGCCTCTCCCAGAGTGCAACTGTACGTGCAGTTCTGAATAACACTATAGCCCCTCTCTCTGTCTCTCCACTGCACTGTTCAAAGGCCACATTCAGTGTTCCAAACACTTCTCTTGCCTAGTACTAAATCATCACTGCGGGTGTGTCATGTTTTCAATTTAAAAATGCATGTGCTCCACCCACACTACCATCATTACACTCACACTCAGAGAAAGACAAAAATGCTCTTGGACTCATATAACTCACACACTTACAGAGACACACATACTCCATAGCTATTACTGATGCTTAGAGTGGAAGCATTCTTTTCAGTAATAACCTTACATTTTGTAGAGGGACCATAATTTACAGCCCATAAATAAAGACTTGTCAGAAACCCAAATGAATACTTAGTGCTTCAGCCCAGTGCTTTATCATGTCACTGATAAACACAGGAATAATCTGATTCTGTAATAAGGCGCTACTGTCCAGTGGATAGCACATGCACATTAAAGCACACATCTAGAACTACTGGATCCATACATATGTCCACATTCACTCAACACTGCGTGTTAAGTAGTTGTTCAAGCACAATGCTTAACATGTAAAAGTCAAGTTATGATCTAGGAGGCAGGGAAAGACAGGTGGGTATGTTGATCTTCAGCTACATAAGCGAAAACCTGTGTGGAGTACTACTGAGGACTTGTGGTTGGCCTCAGTTCTGGTAAATAATCTTGTTTGCCCAGGCCATGTGTAGTAAGAACGAGAACTGCTAACCAAAAATTGGGATTGGGACAGAAAGCAGAAAGACGAACTGATAAATGGAGAATGCCGAGTCTGAATACTCATGGTGAAGATAGGGGAGGTCTTTCATGTTGTGCAGATGTCTGAGAGTCTACCAGCACAGTGGCAGATCTGGGTGATGTTCCCCATTTTCAAAAATGGAATATGTTCCACAATGCTAAAACTACCATTCTTCCAGAGTGATGAAAACTGGACCAACCTTAGCTCAAGCAGGAATAGCATTTTTCCTGGCTGTGAAACAGTGAACAAGAATTTCACCCTTGCAGGACTTCCGGAGAGATCGTTGGAGCTTGACCATGTAGTCTACCATCTCTCTTATAAGATGGGTGTGCTGTGGAAATATGTGGTTCTGGGTTTGTTGTTATGGGCCATCAGGTCCTAGTGCAGCCAAGTCAGGAATGTTTTTTGTTGGAAGTGTTGCACTCTTCTAGGCTTGACCCTTGTCACTAATCATATTTCATGGACAGAATCTTAAGGTGCGAAAAGTATGTCCTCTTTGGAAATCTCAGAATAGCATCCTTGTTTATGCAGATTGTGTGGTTCTGTTGACTTCATTGGTGTTTGACCTTCAGCAAACAGTGGAATGGTTTATACAAGTGAATGTGAAATCTCTAGCATAAGTCTTAGCACCTACAGTAGCTGGGGCACCTGGTTAGAATGCCACCTGACTGCCTTCACTTGTCTGAATTCATAGGGAAGACCCAGAACCCAGGTTTATATACCTTGTTTGGCTTTGGAATGACTTGACTTGGATCCCCTGGAAGAACTTAAATGTGTTGCTGCAGGGAAAAGAAGTCTGAAATATCTTGCTTACCCTGCTGCCATTATGACCCAACTTCAGACATGTGGAAGCTAATAAATGGATGGATAACTATAACAATAATAAACTGAAACTTCCATTTCTAAGTCTGTTTTACAATTCTTCAGCTGCACTAGATATAAAGTAACAGCATATACGTATTAGCTGATGTACCAGCTCTGCTACAGTGTTGTCTGCAAACCAGATTAAAAAAAAATGTTTTTAATTAATGTGTATTTTAATTTATCTGTATTTTTGTGAGATAACTGGGGTCATCTGTGTTAGAAGCAAAACAACAGAAAGGTTTCTGCCAAATGTATAACAATGCTTTGTAAATGCCTTCCTTAACTGAGGTGCTGTTGACAAAACCTTTATTCTTTAATAAATATAATAATAATAATTCAAGTAACTTATTGACAGTGTTAGAAACTGGCCCCGTGAGACGTCAGTGCATAGTACCAGGTGCAGATTAACTTGCAATGTGACTTTCTAGTGTGACAATGACTTAAATGAGATTATATAATTGGATAAAAGTTATAAATATAATCTTTGTATTTATAAATAAATATGAAGAAAAGGGAATTAGCAAAAGGTATGAATAAACCTCCCAAAATAGATATTATAAAATATTTCTGATATTCAGAAAGTACCAGCAATGCAGACTTACTCAGGCCCGTTATTTCTCTGATTAAAACGCCAACCTGTCTTTAATTAGAAAGTTGCAACTTCCTTTCTTATCTGTCTCTTCTTTAATCTTTTTATTATGTTCACTGACAATAAATTGTGTGTGTGAAGTGTTAGGAAATGGAAAATAATTATGTTATCACTGTTATAGACTCACTGCAAAAGAGTGATGGCAAGCAAAGCAGTGATAAAGTACTAAATGACAATTCTTTGTGCATTTATCTATGGCTATACTCTAATGGCAATGGCTAGATATTACACTGGTAAATCCATAACACATCAGTACCAGATCAGATAAATGGCAGAGTGAGTTTGTATTGATATAGAAAAGAGAGACTATGGCTAGACAGACTGATGTATGTTATTCGGAGATTTCTATTGTTTTGTGCTCAAAGTTTAAATATATAAACTTTAAGTGGCACTTACTGAAATCTTGCAGAGGAAATGTACATGTTCATGTAAGTGCCTTGATTTATATAGGATAAATATAAGAAAGAAATAAAGACATAGGTAAAGACAAGGATGAGATGACGAAATTAGTTTAAGTAATGACAAAGTAAAAAAGGGTGCAAAGGACCTGGGAGAAAAAAAGAGAGAAGGGTGTATGTCTTAAAAAGATTAGATTTAAGACCAGCGATAAGAATATCAATGGAGATGAAGCTAGGGAGGGGAGTTGAGGAAAGGTAAAATGCAACCACCTGGAAAACTTCTGACAAGTGGATGAAAGAATGAGGCAGAGAATAATGAGTAGGTGTAAGTGGAAAAGAAAAAGAAGAGTGGCTTTGGGAAGAGGTGTTTTGGTTATTTCTGTCTCAGCCTGTAATGGGATTTTTCACCTGAACTACTGAGACCAGGCCAGATGAGCACCTATTTCACATGATGGGATTTCACATAGCTACTACCTCCATTGGAGCAGGTTCTTTCTTCACTTGTTTGATTTTGGCTTTGATTAAAAAAAAAAAATTCCCACAGCGGAGAAGTTAAATGGATGATTAGAGTTGAGTTCTGTGGAGAATAGGGAAACTGGAAGACACTGAGAGACATAGACCAAGGTAATATAGGACTTTATCTTATGACTATCATTTATAAGTTGTACTTAGTGTTTTATACAGTTGTGTTCTCGAGAGTGTGTTTAACAAAGCCAGGTGCAGTTAAACAGAGAAAAGAAAGAGTCATAGTACATCGAGACCTGTTTCTTAAAACAAAACACAAAATAACCCCCATTCTTATGTAACTATATAATCCATCCATCCTTCCATTCGCATCCGCTTATCCTTTTCAGGGTCGCGGGGGGCGCAGGAGACTATCCCAGCTGTCTTAGGGCGAGAGGCGGGGTACACCCTGGACAATTTCAATTACTTCTCCAGTAAATCATAAACTTCCCACAACTAGGTTTGCATGTGTCTTTTCAGGTTACATTAATATAACTAGTGAGCCAGGACTTGTTAGTTTGGTCAAGAGTTCTTGGCATTATATTTGAACAGTATCCTTAAGCACTATTTTCAACATTTGCAAAAAGTCTCAACCCAACCCTTGTTTCTTCATATTTTAGCTCCAAGGAGCCAAACTTTTTGAATTTTTAAAAAAGTTACCTTGAGCAACAATTCTCCCGGCTTTCTGAAGATCTTTCAACGTTTTTCTTTGGACATTGGCTGTGTTTTCACTCATTATTAGTCCAGTCCTTGTACCTGACTATTCTAAGAAAAATGTTGGTATCAGCATAGTTTATAGTGTGCCCTTAATTTTTTTTAGGAAAATGGACAAGTGGGGGACAAAAGAAGAAATGGCAGAACATTTTTTTCTAAAACAACAACAGAACAACATCTGAAAGTCATGTCCTTAAGAAATAGGAAAAAGAAAAATCCAGCAAAGGCCTGACACAGAACGTGTGGGTTGCATCTGGCCCTTAAGTTGATCCATCTTACTGATTGTTGAAGCTTCATCAGAAATGGCCTCAGTGGAAGGGTGGCTGTCAGAAGCCATTCTTAAGGAGTGAAAGAGAGGAAAAAGACTGTGATATACCATAAAGCACAAAAAGATCAAGAGAGATGCACAGCAGTGAGTTTCTAAAGTCATCTGTAACTTGGTGGAGATTTTCTCGTGGTTTGGGGCTCCAGTTCTGCTGCTGGTGTTGGGGATCAAAATTGATGGAAATATGAAAGCTGAAAATTACTGTTAGATTTTGATACACCATACACTTCCAGCTTGATAGAATGGAAATTTTTGCCTTTTATAGTATATTTTCACTTATGTTATTTGAAACGCTGCATCTATTTCTCATGTTCGACACAAAAAAAAATACATATATATATATATATATATATATATATATATATATATATATATATATATATAAACAAAACACTCATCACTGACACCATCGCTATTCAAAATTACAGC
>VURO01045476.1:0-12958 GCA_015108175.1 Pelvicachromis taeniatus | reverse complement strand
GCTCAGCTGTTCCTCTAAGACTCCTGCAGAGCAAAGTAGGATCCAGGCTGAGGTACAGTGCAGACAGGTAAGCCCCACTGTTGTCTCTAGATTAGCGATAGACCCGCAGTTTGCTTTCTTTCCCTTCCAGTCTCATCAGAGACACTAAAACTACAACACAATCAGAAGCATGAACATTACAAATTAAATACACAGGACTTGGAGCATTTCTGTGGAGAAACTAAGTAATTCAGCAGCTTGTATAACCACCCTTAGCCTTTACCATGTTACTTCAGATCGTTGAGGTTTTGCAGGACTTTGTTTATGCAAAGCTCTCTTTACCACAAAATTTCAATCAGGTTGAAGTCTGGACTGTTGCAACACCTTCGTTCTGTTCTTTTTCAGCCCTTCTGGTGTAGATTTGCTACTCTGCTTTGGGTCATTGTCCTGTTCAGTGATCCAGTGGGGACCAAGCTTTAGAGCTGCTGGTCTCACATTTGACTCTAGAGGAGTTCATGGCCAACATAATGACTTCTTTTTTTTTTCTTTTTTCTTTTTTTAGTCAACGTAATGACTTCAAGATGTCCAGATCCCGTGGTTGCAAAACAAACCCAAATCATCACCACTCCTCCACCTTGTTCGACAGTTGGTATGATATCAGCCTTTGCTGATATGCCGTGTTTGACTTTTTCCAACCATCCACTTTGGTCTCATCTACTCAAAAGACATTTTTTCACAAGCCTTGTGGTTTCTCAGTTACAAATTTCCAATCCTGCACATCCTGCTGCCATGTTCTTAGAAGAGGCTTTCTCCTGGGAACCCTTCCAAACAAGTCATACCTCTTTAGTGTAAATGTGCTGTCACGGACTTTATCATTTAACACACTAACTCGGGCCTCAGTTTGAGATGTAGCTCTTTGATTTTTTTTCCCCAGTTTCACTGAACATTGCATAATCTGACCTCTGAGATTGTTGCATTTTGATAACACACACCCAAATGCTCTGGACCAGTAAACTTCCAAAATGTGTGCTTGTAGAGATGTTCACACTTCCAAATCAATATTTTTGTTTTCATGATTGTATTTTAGTTTATATGTATCTGGCAACAACTCTAAAAGTCTTGTAGCAGGAGCCAGTCAAAATGTAATTTCCAGACATTTTTAGATTGTGAAGCTTTAACAAAACTGCTTTTATTGTCAATTCACATTTTTAATATGACTCTAATAATTAATAAAAATAATAATGCTGTTATTAGTGCTGCTACTGTTGTTAATTATAATTATTACTAACTATAACTAATTTCATTATAAAGGAGGAAACAATGCAAACCATCACATTTGTAAAACTACTGTTGATTGTTTCAGTATTTTCAAATTCGAAATAGTTAAAAAGAATAAATCAGTTGTTATTATTGTCACATATTAGTTTTCTGTCATGTGACTCCCCGATTAATCAAATAATCATTTCAGCGTTAGAGTGCTCATTGGTTCCTCGAGAAATGAACACACTGGTAAGTACAAAGGAGGTCAAGTATGTTTAGTATGTATTTCATTTGACGTTTCAGCAGGTTGAACTGGCCAAGGCAATGACAGCATGTTGCTCCAGTCATCTTTTTTTAAACTGACAAGCTGTGGTAAACTCTTTATTAAGCTTCCTGTGCAGGCTACTAATATGAGTTTGGGCTCACAAAAGAAGATAAGTGTATTAATACATCCAAATCCTTTTTTAGCACAGTAATCTGGCCATGTGTATTCACAAGACTGCATTTTTTTTTCTGTCCCCGAGTTTGCAAGTCAGTCATTTTTGTTAGAGAAGTTTAATTGCTTGAATTGAACATCAGCTAAGACATGTCAGCTTAGCTCTACAATAATGTCGTCCTGTTACATTTTAAAAATGGCAGTAGGGAGGCGAATTATCTTCCGTGTAAAACCAGGATAATTCAGAGCTGTCTTGGGAGGATTGACCAAAAATGTTTCCTTTTTGTCATTGTCTCGTTAAACACTAATTAGACCTCTTCAAACCTTTATTTGATCGGGCTTTCCGGTTATCTGACCAAATATGGAAGCGTCGCCGCCTTCATGTCCAAATAAGTGCCTTAATCGCTTTTATGGAAGAGCTACCACAGGTGGGGCCTTAGCAATATTTAAATATAACTTTCCACTCACAACAAGTCGGGATGCATTCCATCACATTAATAAAAATAACACACAAAATTAAAGCACGTAGACCTGCCTCTTGTAAATCTTGAGTCACTAAAAGACTGTTTGAGAGAACATCCTCGCTGGGGTTAAACAAAAACTGACTGTTACGCTCTGATGTCAGACGCAGTTATATATGTTAAACAGGCTTTTTTCTGCACACACAATGACCTGAATATGACTAACATCACAGGCATAGTTGGTTGTTGGTGGTGCACACAGTACTGTCCACCATTCATTCATTTTCCTTTGTTTACTTTGACTTATAATTTTACTTCTATTCAAGACATGAAATGTTGCAAGACTACAATGTTTTGTGTTTGTTCTTTATGTCAAAGAGTCCTGTAAAGACAGAGCTTGTAATAGATCAGATTAATGACGCTCGTCAGTAATGCTCATAATATTGGTAGTGATAACTACATGTTAAGATAACTCAAAGGTATTTAGTTTCTTCCAGCTGATCATAGAAGTCTTTCTTCTGGGATTATTACATATCTACAGCACCAGAATCCATACACTAACATTTTCAAAGAGAGAGAGATGATCGTGCTTCAAATGTGGCTGCTGCAACTTAAATATTTAATAATAAATAAGAATAAAATAAGAATATACTGTCCTCAACACAAAAACGGGATCAATCAGGCTCTAACAACCAGATAATGTTCTATACTTTTCTCTGTACAGCTCTTAGAGCCACAAAAGTTATCTGATCTGTTTCTTAAAATGTACTAAAGTCTGTATGGATGTTCTTCTGTATAATTACAAATGGCCACTTCATTAGGTACATCTGTTCAACTGCTCATTAGCATAAATATCTAGTCAGTCAATCACATGGCAGCAGATGTGCTTTTAAGAATGTATATATGGCAAAGACGACCTGCTTGAAGTGCAAACTGAGCATCAGATTGGAGAACAAAGGGGATTTAAGTGACAGTGAATGCGGCGTGGCTGTCACCAGATGGGCTGGTCTGAATATTTCAGAAATTGCTGATCTACTGAGTTTTTCCCCACACAACCATCTCTAGCCGCAGCTCTCTGTGTGAAAATGCCTTGTGGCAATCAGAGGTCAGAAGAGAATATCCAGACTGCTGAAGACAACAGTAACTCAACCACTGTTACAGTCAAGGTATGTATAGGAGCATCTCGAAATGCACAATGCACCCAACCCTGAAGCAGATGGTCTACAGCAGCAGCAGACCACACTGGGTCCCAATTTGCTCTGATCAGTTTTGATTTCTCTTGCAACACTGAGATGGTAGCATAAACAACATGACAGCATGGATGCATCCTGCCTTGCATCAGTGTTTCAGGTGGTGTGAGGGACATTTATTGGTGCACTCAGTACCAACTGAGCATTATGTAAACACCACATCCCACCTGAGTGTTGTTACTGACCATGTCCATGCCTTTACGATCACAGCGTACCCTTCTTATACAGCATTTCATAAAGCTCAAATCATCTCAAACTGGCTTCTTGAATATGACAATGAGTTCATTGTACTCCAAAGTCAGCCAATCGTGCACCTTTGGAATGTGGTCTAATGAATCATGAGTGTACATCCGACAAATCTGCAGCAACTGAGTGATGCTATTAAGTCAATATGGACCAAAATCTTTGAGGAATGTTTCCAGCAACCACTGAGGTAGCTCAGAAGGCAAAAGAAGGCCAACCCAGTACTAGCAATGTGTACCTAACAAAGTGGTCAGTGAGTGTACATCTAAAAGACAGAAAGCTATTGCCACACGGGTCTATTTAAAGTGTAGGTGGTGGGGTGTCCCCTTTGATTCCCATTTATATTAAACGCTGTGCCTTCAGTCTCTCTGGAAAGGCAGCATTATGTGTAGGAGGTTATGTGTGAATGACGGAAACCTCAGCCTTTCCTGAATATTTGAACCTGTCATGTTACAGGTTTCATGTGGGAAAATGGCCCAAAAAGGTGTTAATCTGTCACCTTCCCACAACTCAGAGCAGCCATACCAGCAATCACTTTTAGCTGCACTCATGGCTTTACTGATTGAATGAAAATGACAACCTCAGTTGGCATTGTGCAGGAATTCACGTGCAAAACATGTTTGATGGCTGGTTGCCTTTCACCTATATACTTTCACCTATATACTTTCACCTATATACTTTCACCTATATACTCCCAGCCTCCACATGGTACGCCTCGCTGTTAAAGAAAACAAAAACACATTCAAACTACTTCTTATTTTCTATGCCTTTTTTTAAGGTCAACATAATCTACAGATCTAATTTTACTTACATTTTACTTAAAAACTTTTTTAAATGTTTGTGAATAGAAAATATGTGAACATTATGTTTTTTGAAAGAAGTCTGTTGGGAAAAAAAATCATAAAAGTAGGTAAGAACAAAGTTTGCTGACAAGTTACAGCAATGTTTATTTTCAAATGCATCATCCACAAAAGATCATGCTAACCACTGATAAACAGTGAATTGAACAAGAATACGCTTGTGTAATAGCTGGCATATCTGGAAAAACAGGTATAAAGTTAAATGATGTTGCTGGAGCTTGTAGACCCCCCTGAGGCAAATTTCTTTTATGGGGGCGGCTATAGGAAAAAATGGATCTGATAAGTCGAGTGACTGCCTATGTGGTTTAGATACCGGTGTTTATAATGAGTGTTTATGGGATTAAGCTTTCCACCAGTAGTCTGTGGTGCAAATGCTCCATAAATTGTTTGAAAAAAAAAAAAAAGAATCTAAGGTAGTGTTGGAACTGCTGTCCTGTGCAAACGTGTTCAAGCTCTGAACTTGATCCAAATTTCACTCACACTCCCCTTTTTCCTCAAACACAGCTTCTGCCAAAACAGAGGTGACAGAGCAGTCAGCAGTTCAGCACTGAACATGGTCGGCGGTAGCAGAAGTACAAACAGAAACTGAGATGCACCTGGCGCGTTGCCAGTTTTCATGTCTGTGCACAAATAATTGAACTCTTTGGAAAGTGGGTGTGAGAGTTTGGGAACCTCAGACAGGCAGTAAAGTACTTTCACACCATTTAAAACCAAACAATTTGGCAGAAGAGTTCCTCTGCTTTTACGTGATTTTTAGTTTAAAGAACTTTGTAGCGCAGTTTATCTTCACTGATTTTGCTTTTGTGTTTATTTTGATCATCTACTCTACAAATGTTCCAGGAAGTTTGTTCGGTCTCTATGGAGTGAGAGACAGATCCCACTGGATACTTTCACCATGTAACGTAATATACACACTCACTCGCCATGTCATTAGGCACACCTGTTCAACTGCCCATTAATACAAATGTCTAATCAGTAAATTACATGGGAGCAACTCAAGTGCGTTTAGATGTAGAAATAGTCAAGACAAGCTGGAGTTCAAACTGAGCATCAAGGTATGCAAAAGAGCACGTCAACGGACGTACCAGTTGAACTCAACTGATTTGATGGGCTACACCAATAGAGGACTATACTGGATGCTACACCTTTCAGCTAAGAGCCGGAAACTGAGGTTAAAGCCAGGGTGGCGTCAGATTTAGTCATAAACAGCATGAAAGCAATTATCCATCCTGTCTTGTATCAACAGTTCATGCCGCTGGTGTCGGTGTAAGGATGTTGGCACACTTTTGGCCTCTTACCACCAACTGAGCATCATTTCAACACCACAGTATTGCTGTTTACCATGTCCACACCATGACCACACTGTACCAGTCTTATACTGGAAGATTACAGTAAGATAACGCACCATGTAACAAGGTCCAAATCGTCTTAATCTGGTTTCTTGAATTTGACAATGAGTTCACTATACTCAAATGAGATCCAGAGTTTGCATTTCTCAGTTCAACAGATGCCAGTTTGGATGTGATGGACCAGGAGATTCACATCATGAAAGTGACGCTGTTGTGTATGTATAGACCAAAACAAGTAAAGCCCATTTGTTTTGCCTGATATTCTCTGTTTTGTTGTTGTTTTTATCAGAAGGCGATTATTGGAGCTCTGTTAAACTGCAGATTATAGTTTGATCTATAACATGATAGATTTTACAGGCAAACGTAGGGTGGCATTTCCAGTATAAAGAGTCATTAAAAAATAACTTAAATAGATAAATAAATAAAAAATAATACATTATAGCTTCATTGGGTCGGCATGTCTGCAGGACCACATAAACTGTTGTCTCCCGCCCTCTTGTGGCTCAGTCAAAGAAAAGCAAATTCCACCGTTTTTCGTTTGCGTAACTGTGCGCGAACTCCTCCCACCGCGCCACGGGCTATTGGTTAATGCTCTAAGCAGAAACACGTGGTTGGTCAGCGCGTGCTGTCCGTTAAACCTGTGGGGAACAGTTTCCACACGCCCGATCATTGTCTAAGCGTCCCTCCTGCCCTTGAACCTGCGGTAAGTATCACCTGGATGAAGCTCAGCCTGCAGTGAGTGTGTGAAGAGGAAAACTAACTTTGTGATTTCCTCAGTCATGCCGATGTCTCCTGTTAAAACGAGGATCCCGCTCACCAGCTTTGGACACTTGGTAACAGAGGTGAAGGTAGGAAGGGGAGTTGATCCGGGGATTTCCAGGTGCATGAGCGTGGGGGTGGAGGGGTATTCAGCTGATACAGAATAAATATAAAAGGGTTTGAAAGACAAACAGGGGGTCTGTAATGTCGGTGTTCATCACGGCTTAATTTTTAGGTTATCATTTAACTGCCATAAATAGGCAGCAATACCTGTTACCTTTGTGCTGCTTTGTCTTCTCTGGTGGGTCCGCCCAGTGAATGAAGCACATTTCCACAAGCAGCACAACGTTGTCTTTATTACGTTTGACTTCGTTATGTAAGTTTAGGTAAGATGAGATGTGGTTGCTATTCTGTACATGTGAAATTCACCTGAAAGAGGCAGAAAACAGACCAGCTATTTAAATAATACTCGGAGGGGAATAAAAAAGAAGGAGCCTCAAAACTTGGGGTAAAACAGCGGGTGGAAACTAAAATCATCACCGCCAAAAATCACACCAAAACTTACATAATTTGTGTCTGTACCTGTCCTCCCAGCAACCGACAAATTAAACAGTGAATGGGGTTTTGGGGAATCTCCTCAAAGATCAGGTTCTGGATCTGCACCAGGAGGACCCGGGGCCCCACTGCTCAAGTGTTAGGTCTGAAATCGGGTCTGAGGATTTCATCCTGGAACTTAAAAGCAGTCAGGGCACCTGCGGCTAACACGTGGAGATCTTCTCAGACGCACTGCCAAAAACCGGTCATGATGAAGATGTTGCATAATGCAGCTGCATCTGCAGGCTCGTTCACATCTGTCGTATGTGCTCAGTGAGAAAAGAGAATGCAGCACCAGAGGCGGACCTGCCAGCTGTATAACAAGTGCTAGGTGAGCTGCACAAAGCAGGTCCCACCGAGTCACGATGGTTTACGCTTCCTGACTGGACTGATCAGTATGCCTGAAGTGTTACTGTTATGATGGATCAGACTAGAAAGTTTATTTAATGATAATATAAAGACCTGTTAATTAGCCTCTTAAATGTCAATTGTAAATTGTTTATTTATTTTTTTAAAAACAACAATTTGGTGGCGTTTATAATTTCTTAGTAGCTTCTAGATGCCAGCTCCTCTGCTGAATATTTAAAAAATATTTTACAGTCAAATAACAAGATGCCATTTCCAGCATAGATGTTTATCTAAAAACAATATATAAATAAACTAATACATTAAAAATGGTTGCTTTATTTGGCTTAGCATGTATGCAGGACAGGATATAAATGACAAACATATTATTTAGATGCTAAAATATATACTAAACGTATTCATTCATTTGATCAATATTTGCAATCCCTTTGTTTGACCACTTGGGGGCAGCATTCAACCTGAGCTGAACACTTGTGGATCTGCTTTTTAATCCTAAACATATGCATGAAACACTCTTTGTTACAAGAGAGCAGCCACAAGTATAATTTTATTATATGCATGAAGCACACAAGTAAGAATAATTTATGAGTTTAACTGTTGGTTTGTGCTGGTGAAAAGCATCAGTGAGATTGGCTTAAAGCTTGCTTCTGCACCCGATCTGTAATGTGCTCACTGCTGCCCACTGAGCTGGCAGTACAGAAGACACCATTGTAAGGTGGCTGGGCTACTTTTAAACTGTGTAAAAGGGAACCACAAATTCCCGTGGGCATTTCATCACATTGTCATATGATGCGTTATTATTAGTAGTAGTAAAACATAAAATGCCGACTGTAAGCAGTTTGAAAGTTACTAAGTGATTAACTCAAGAGAAAATAAACAGAAGAGAGGATGATTTTCAGTTAAGTCTCAGTAGTATCGTAGTTCCTTCCTTTATAAATGAGCTACAATTTAAAAGGAATATAGACAACGGTATACCACATTCTACTGTGTTTGAGTTATTTATTTCTTTTTTATTTGTAGATAGATCTAGCTATATATTCTTTCTTATTGTGTGCCATCTATAATGTTTGACTCAAATACCCCCACAGAACTGGACAGCATATACTGTCAGTGAGCGTCGATCCTCTGTCAAGCTGCCACCGTTAGCCCATGAAGTTCCGGGCCTGTAGGACATGATGTTTGTTAAATTATCATGTAAATGTTGAGCAAGATTCATGTATGCTGTAACATTTTTTACTTTTCATTAGTAGTAGTACTATATTTGTATATATCAACAGGATTTTGAATTCAGTTTTCATACACGGCAGCTTCCAGCTGTAGAGCTGCTGCTGGTTTCAGCTGTTGTTGTTTCAGAATCAGAATTAGGCTCAGTTCAGGCTCAGATTGTCTGCTTGAACGGGAAAGTGGATATAAGACTGCTATTATAACCACAAAAAGAAAAAACAAAACAAGAGCACAGCTGATCTTCAAAAATTGTTTCAGTTGCACTTTTCCAGCGTTTATTGACGTGGTTTCATGTATTAGCTTTCAGGGGGAACAAGCAGCGTTTCCTCTCTGCTGTGTTAATAATAATACGAACCATAGCGGCAGGAGGAATCAGCAAGATGAAGAGGAGCATTGTGTCCCTCCTCGGCCCTGGCTCACTTTATCTAATGTTCGTAATGGGAAACTATTTCCCTCTTCACAAGAATTCTTTCATTTCCTCATAGTGTACCGTAAACCCGATATTCTAGATGAATGCTTCCCTTCATAGAAATCAGCGCATGTGACAAAGCGTAATTGTTGTCCCAAGTCTGTGTAATCAGACAGACAACAATAACCGTTCTGAAATTCATCGTGCACAGGATTAGTTTGGATATCAATGACAATCACGTAAAGCTCACAGGCTTAAAGTGCTAATAAAGTATATATATGTTTTTTGTTTTGTTTTTTCTTGTCATCCTGGCTGAGTATGAAACACAAACCAAGAGACAAAGTACACTTTGTTTAGCACAAAGAGCTGCCTGGCTGAAGTCCACTCACCACTGGCTGTAAAACCACAGCTAAGTCGGTTTCACACCTTGGTTTTTGTATGCGTGATGCAAATGAGATGTGGTATGGCAGTTTGTGAGCTTTACAAATGCTGGATCTCACATTTGTTAGCTTTGGACAGAGACAAGCTAGGAGTTTCCCTCTGTTTGCGCTAGGCTAGCTAACAGCAGCCTTACTGTAGCTCACTGTTCGCTGTTTAGAGTTGTTTATATGGAATCTAATTAATCACTTTAGGAATAAAAGTGATTGATAAAATATGCTTCTTAAATTCTTTCATTTATGACACTCACTTGTGTCATTACAAGCAGGTGTCATAGTCTGTTGACTCCAGAGGTTTAATATGTAAAAACGACAGATTTTAATGTTTTTGCGTTGAATTGGTGTAATGAAATCTAACTGTTCAGGCCCTACAGATTTTGAAGCTGTTCTCAGGTTGCCCAAGTCCGACTGCGAAGTGAAAATAATAATAATCATTTTGGTTTGAAAACAGCTTAACAACTCTATTAAACCATTGAAGTATGTGGGAGTTTCCATCCTCCCGGCTGAAGCTTCAGTCGTCCTCTGCTTACCGATTGTATATTTTGGCCCTTCTCATACTTTCTGTCTTCGCTTCGATCCTTTCTGTTCCTTTGTTTTCTAAATCTTCTTCTTCTTTCAGCTGCTTCCTTCAGGGGTTGCCACAGAGGATAATCTGCCTTCTGCTCTGTCTGTAGCATCCACATCTACATCCATGAACCTCCTCTGTGGCCTTCCTTTTTTCCTACTGCCTGACAGCTTGATATTCAGCATCCTTTGTCCATTACATATATCCTGGGGCATGCCTAGAATGGAGGCATGGGGTGGCACCAGCCTCCTGAAATATGATTAGTTTGCCCTTGAGCCTTTAATCGTAAAATCCCCAACACCATTGGATGGGGCCAGTAGGAGTACGTTTACTGAAGTACTTGTAAAAAATACTTGTACTAGTACTATGCTGCTGTCTCTTTTTTCTCGAGTATATTCTGAATGTGATTGTTGCACTTTGTACAATACAATTTATTTTAAAGCTGTATGTACTTAATATTTTTGCAGATTAATTAAATGATAATTGATTAAAGTAAAATTTTTAAGCAATTAAAGTCTTTGACGGCTTTAACAATAAAGAGATATACACATCAATAAATCAATAATTATAACCCAGTACTATCATGTATGTTTTTCTAATTACTTTTTTACCCTCACAAATCAACAAGATTCTGTTTAAATTGTTATTCAGCTCCACTTTTCACATAATAAATCTGCATTACGACTCAGGGATGCATGTGAGCTTGAGCTTGCCCCCCCTCCCCCATTTGCCATCCAATTTTTAAAAATCATTTAAACACCCCTAACATCCACTTTCCTACCTCTGCAAATGTCCAAACCATCTCAACCTTGCCTCTCTAACTTTGTCTCCAAACCACCCGACCTGAGCTTTCCCTCTGATATGCTCATTTATAACATCCAATGTCCATATAATGTCCATTCTTATCTTCAGCTTGGCTTCCTGTTATTTTGTGGGTGTTATGTCTCCAAACCTTGCTTTCTCTTTCACTCTTGCCATTGTTTTCAAACTGCTGTGTGAAATAAATGTTTTAACTTGACTTTACTTCTATATCTATCTCTTCTTTATCAGCATGCCTCTTTCACCCTCTCTTTTTCATTTCTTATTCAGTGAGCCTGACCTCCTTTGTACTTGTTAGTGTTTGTATGTGTATTTGTGCCCACTAGCATACACACACATGCTTAGTCAAAGAAACTCAGTAGGGAAAAAAAGGCAACTGACACACGCAGTAGTACAATATATTAACAATCTATCTATCCATCCATCCATCTTCTTCTGCTTATCTGGGGCCGGGTTGTGGGGGCAGCAGCCTAAGCAGAGAAGCCGAGACCTCCCTCTTCCCAGGCACCTCCTCCAGCTTGTCCGGGGGAACACCAAGGCATTTCCCAGGCCAGCCGAGAGATATAATCTCTCCAGCATGTCCTGGGTCTGCACCAGGGCCTCCTCCCAGTGGGACATGCCTCACCCAGGAGGCATCCTTGTCAGATGCCCAAATCACCTGAACTGGCTCCTTTCGATATGAAGGAGCAGCGGCTCTACTCTGAGCCCCTCCTGAATGGCTGAACTTCTCACCCTATCTCTAAGGGAGAGGTCAGCCACCCTTCGGAGGAAGCCCATTGCTGCTGCTTGTATCCGCAATCTCGTTCCTTCGGTCACTACCCACAGCTCATGACCATAGGTGAGGGTAGGGACGTAGATCGACCTGTAAATTGAGAGCTTTGCTTTTACACTCAGTTCTCTCTTCACCACAACAGACTGGTACAGCATCCACATCACTGCAGCCGCAGCACCAATCCATTTGTCAATCTCCTGCTTCTTTCTCCCGTCACTAGTGAACAAGACCCAGAGATACTTAAACTCTTCCACTTGGGGCAAGAACTCGTCCCTGAGTGGGCACTCCACCCTATTCCTGCTGAGGACCATGGCCTTGGATTTAGAGGTGCTGATTCTCATTCCCACCGCTTCACACTCGGCTGCAAACCATTCCAAGGCAAGCTGGAGGCCATCACTTGATGAAGCCAACAGAACCACATCATCTACAAAAAGCAGAGATGAGATTCTGAGACCACCCAAGCCAAAGCCTTCCGCCACTTGGCGGAAGGCTACGCCTAGAAATTCTGTCCATAAAAATTACGAACAGAATCGGTGACAAAGGGCAGCCCTGGCGGAGCCCATCACCCACCTGGAACAAATTCGACTTATTGCCGGCTATGCAGACCAAGCTCTTGCAACGGTTGGGCAAACTCCCATGCACCCTCAAGTATCCTTGAGAGGATAAAAAGCTGGTCCAGTGTTCCACGGCCGGGATGAAAACCGCATTGTTCCTCCTGTATCCGAGGTTCGACTAACGGACGAACTCTCCTTTCAAGCATCCTGGCATAGACCTTCCCAGGGAGGCTGAGGAGTGTGATTCCCCTGTAGTTTGAACACATCCTCCGGTCCCCCTTCTTAAAGATGGGAACCACCACCCCGGTCTGCCAATCCAGAGGTACTGCCCCTGATCTCCACGCAACATTGTATAGGTGTGTCAACCAAGACAGCCCTACAACATCCAGAGCCTTCATGTAGTCAGGGCAGGCCTCATCCACCCCAGGGGCTTTGCCACCAAGGAGTTGTTTAACTGCCTCAGTGACCTCGCACCCAGAGATAGGTGGGTCATCCCCTTCGTCCCCAGACTCTGCTTCCTCTACAGAAGACGTGCCAGTTCGATTAAGGAGGTTCTCAAAGTATTCCTTCCACCGTCCGACAATATCCTCAGTCGAAGTCAGCAGTGCTCCCCCCGCACTA